>NADL03000871.1:0-54176 GCA_002205965.3 Kappaphycus alvarezii
ACCTGATTGCGAAGTGGTACATTGCTAGATCCATCTCCGTCTGCACCACCCGTATTTTCTGGTTCCGAGCTCGCATCCGGGGGCTCTGGTTCATATTTGGATTTAGAACGGGCTCATTTGACCTCTCGATGACTCAGAGTCTCCATTTTCACGATATTTGCCATAAAGTATCGGGTCAGTTTCGTCAGCAACGCCCACATCCTCTGGCTCAAAATTCTCGTCATTTTGATGCGATATACTGTCGTCAACCGAACAAGCCCTCGCCTGGACTCATCAAACTGCAATTTCGTGAGATAACTACGCGATTCAGTTCGTCATCCCATACCTTGTAGGCCTTCGTTCCGGCTGGGTATCCAAGAAACATTCCTTTCACTGCACGTTCATCAAGTTTCTGCACTCATGGGCATGCAGTTTGTACCAGCATTGGCAGCCAAATACCCTCAAGTGAGACACATCTGGTTTATCCTTCATCCACAAGTGATGAGGCGTAATGGAACTTCCAGGGCTCTGTTTGTTACACGATTCCGCACATACACGGCATTGTCTAGGGCTTCAGCCCAAAATGACTTTGGAACCTGCATGTGGGACAGCATAGACCGAACCAGATCTATCAATGTACGGTTGAACCGTTCTGCGACGCCATTTTGTTCAGGCGTGTACGCGGCGGCGTGGTTGATGAACCGTTCCTTGTGAAGGTAAGAAGGATTGGAACTGCGAGGAAAGATACCCCTCCACGATCTGAACGAAAAACTTTCACTCGCTGACCGGTATGGGTAAGGGCATAATTGGCAAACTTCTTATAGAACTCGAAAGTTTCATCTTTACTTTTCATCGGATAGACAACGCTCCAGTTGGAGTAATCATCGATGAATGTGACAAAGTATCTCGCACCACCTAATGACTGTGTTTGGAGTGGGCCACAGACGTCCGAATGGACTAAGTCTAGCAGCTGCTTTGCCCTACCTCCTGAGCGATGTTTGGGAATTACAGCACGAGTTGCTTTTCCTACCACACAAGCATCGCATTTCACGGAATCACAGTCAGAAGATGAGCCAATATCTTTGGTATCATTTGAAGAAGAAAGATGAAGTCCACTTACCACGTTCTTGCGAGACATAGACAAGATTCCTTGAGTATGAACGTGCGCAAGTCTTTCGTGCCACGTCTTCAAGGAGGCTTTGTGTGCCGAATGAGTCATATCACACGTATCAAGCACGTAGAGCTCTCCTTCACTTGTCGCGGTTGCCACAGTACAGTCATTTTTCTTTACAGTACACTTGTCACGAACAAACTGAACATCAAGTCCATTGTCGACCATCTGCGTACTGAAATTAGAGAAAAGGCAAAACTGGGAACGTGTAGCACATTGGTGAGCTTACAGGATTTTTCAATGCCGTTTACTGATAGCATCAAATGAACGTTTCCGACTCCAGCCACAATCGCACAAGCCTTGGTTCCCATCTCAACGCGGCTGTTCGAGACCTCACGGTAGTCTGTAAAGAGGCTTCTGTCAAACGTCATGTGCGCGGAGCACCCGGAATCTATAAGCCAGGTGTTAGAGGTTATTTTAACGTTAACTTATCCGCTTTGTTCACCAGACAAATGTACTCCACCTCATTCACTTCCGAGCCATCTTTTTCTTGAGCGATCATTGCCGTTGGCTTCTGTAATTGCCTCCGCTGGAATCGTTCGGGTGGAGAAGGTCGCTTTCCATTGACATCCTTTCCCCAGCAACGGGAGGCGGTGTGTCCGGTGTGACCACAATTAGTGCACGTCAAGGAAGACTGGCGCCGTCCTTCGAAAACGTTCCCAATAAGGGCGGCACTTGAAGTCATCTGTCGCCTGGACGACTTCATCGAAGCTCGTTGTTCCTCTTGAAGTAGACGACTTTTGACATACTCCACTCCAAAGGAGTTGTCTTCAGATCCAAGAGCGTCCAGAGCAACAATGAGGCTGTGAAAACGCGGTGGAAGGCCGTTAAGCACTGCCATAGCCATCTCTTTTCATCGATAACGACCCCATAGACTTCAAGCGAGCCGCCAGGTGTCTCACACGTCCAATATACGGAAGCACCTTCTCATTTTCTAGCATACTGACAGTGTAAAACTCTCTACGAGCAGCCAACTTGTTCAGCAGCGTATGTCGCTCAAACACCTCTAGAATAGCATCCCACATACCTTTGGCAGTAACAGCATCTCTTACATGGTCCAAATGGTCATCAGAAAGAGACAGCCCTATAATTGCTCTGGCTTTTCGATCTCCCTGCTTCCAAGTCCTATACGTAGAAGAATTTTCATCAGCAGGGACGTTATCATCGGTAATGTACTGTTCTACATCGCGCAGTGCCAGAAGTAGCTGAATTTTCTGCTTCCACACATAAAAATTCGTATCCGTCAGCTTCTCTATCTTCATTGACCCTCCTCCTTGATCTTCTCCGCCACTCATTGCAAATAGGTTAGAGGTGCTTATGTTCTGTTCGAAGATCCCAAGCCGGGGACCGATAGTCCCTTGCAATGGCAAGCCCACCTCTATAAGAACACAGCACACGAAACTCTAAGCTAAATGCAAAGGCCGAGCACTCGCTTTTAACCAAAGTATAGGATCCCTTTTACTGCTGAGACAAAACTACTTTCAAGTGATCTTTCCCGTTCTCGTGGCGTTTCAGAACTTCGTGGGAGTCGAACACTCTATCACAAACAGTACACCTAGGGTCTCCTTTCTGTTCGCTACTCTAGTCCTATGACCCTTAGAATGAACGTGATCGTAGAATGTCTTAGCACTATTGCAGCTAATCTGGCAGGTCTTGCAGTACCTCTTGTGCCTCGGCGGAACTCGCTTCTTCGCCTTCAGCTCCCTTTTCGCGACTCGATCGGCAAGCGCTTTGGCTTTCTTGGCCGAGAATCGTTGAATTTTTCTAATTGGCGTCTGTGGAGGTACTGACCTGCGGGGATCCTATATCCTTCCTGGGCGACAGAGAGGGCGAGCGTCGGCGGCGGTGGTGTTGTCGGTTCAATAACCTCGATCCTCTCCACACTTGACCTCCTCCCTGACGGTAAACCTCTGACCGATGGAGCCCTGGGCACTCGCGGCACCAGGGCTAATTCCGAGTCTAGCACAACCCCGCAGAAGCAGGCACAGATAGTGGAAGTGATCGTCAGTAACAGATTTATGGAATTACAAGTCTTTAGACCAACCAAAAGGTGCAAAGAGAATCACTTCGATGTGCAAAGAAATGGAATTATTCAAATAACTTACCAGAAACGTGAGACATATTCAACAGGCTGAGACAAACAAAACGAAACAGGGCAACGACACAGGGCGACTTACGGGAATCAAAGACAGAGATAGCGTTGAACTGGGCCCATAACCTGATGATGAGTTGCGATAGGGAAGGCTGGTGGGAGAGAGGATGAAGCTGCGGGCTTAGCTGCCCAGAATTTACTCGGAACTCTAAAATCCTGGCCTTAAGTACAACCTACAACTACTTTCTAACTCACTGCGTCCACTAACAGAATCCCACAAACTGAGCCATTTGAGCGGATTTCAAGATCTTGGCCCGGTGATAACAGTCATTAGGGGCAAATTTGGAACTGCTTCCAAAGTTGACAAATTTGTGTAAATAGGTTGGCCCAATACACACATCAATACAGTACCTTATTTTGCAGACTTACCGGAAACGAATTCCCTTGTGCCAAAATAACGGACTCAATCCGTCATACGTAAATAGAATCACATAACTGATTTTTGGATGCAGTCGGTCCAATCTTCATCATAATTACGAACCTCATACATATGATGGAATCACATAACTGATTTTTGGATGCAGTTGTACAAACCAATATCATAACTAGAAACCACATACGTATGATGGAATCACATAACTGATTTTTGGATGCAGTTGTACAAACCAATATCATAACTAGAAACCACATACGTATGATGGAATCACATAACTGATTTTTGGATGCAGTTGTACAAACCAATATCATAACTAGAAACCACATACGTATGATGGAATCACATAACTGATTTTGGATGCAGTTGTACAAACCAATATCATAACTAGAAACCACATACGTATGATGGAATCACATAACTGATTTTGGATGCAGTTGTACAAACCAATATCATAACTAGAAACCACATACGTATGATGGAATCACATAACTGATTTTTGGATGCAGTTGTACAAACCAATATCATAACTAGAAACCACATACGTATGATGGAATCACATAACTGATTTTGAATGCAGTTGTATAAACCAATATCATAACTAGAAACCTCATACATATGATGAAATCACATAACCGATTTTTGGATGCAGCTGGATAAAACCCTTAATCATAACTAGAAACCTCATACATAATATAAAATCAAATACATCTTTCTAGCAGTCATGACAATATTGCCATAATTGATTCCTACTGTACAAACTCAGGTATAGTAAGGAGTACAGTACTTGGCATATTACGATGTACAGTGCGAAGTACAGTTCCTCATTTGGCACTAGTACAGTACGTGTACAACACTGCACAAAAAGGTTTCTTCTCTTAGCTGTACCACGTGTACATCGCATACACCAATGCCAACCTGTACACGTGTATATGTCTTATTCAGCACAGCTCCCGTAAACTACATTCCTCACACCCTTACAGCACATTTCCCTACGTAAAGGGACCCTCTAAACAACATTTTGACCTCTAAAATAGCTCATAAATAACCGTTATATCCCATACTGCCTTTGAACAACTAAAACCAGCCAAGGAACCTCTACAACACCTGACACGTGTACATCCTGGGCCAATAGAATTGCAGTATTGTCCCTGTCAGCGAATAGGATTAAAGCAGGCAATTCTTAGCCTAGGCATTATGGGCCAAGTTCCACTTGTCAACAATTATGCAAAATTTGCATTTTTCGTCGACCCCCTGAAAATGGCCTTTCGTCCCCTGCAACTTTGCTTTTCGGGTAAATTTGGCATATATTTCCCTTCAGAAACCACATGTGTCCACGTGTACACATATTCAGCTTCCCAACCTCCGTGCGAGACGTCTAGTCAGTGCGATGGGCGTGTGATCGTCTCACGAAATCACCAACATCTTCCAGGCCCAATCATGTTGCAAACTTCTCAGGCTATCTATGGTCTTAAGCAAGCGAGTCGACAATGGCACAAAAAGATTGAAGATTTCCTAATTCACACTCTTGGCTTCAAGACTACGAGAAGTGACGCCTGTCTATATACAAACATATCAGAAAAAGGTGTTATGCTGATTGCCCTATATGTGGATGACTTGCTTCTTGCGGGAAGTGACCTGAAAGCCGTGACCTGGATGAAAGGTGAACTGAACAAGAGATTTGAGATGAAAGATTTAGGCGAGGCCAAAAAGTGCATTGGGCTTGAAATAAGTAGAAAAAGGGTCCCTAGACGGATCTATATCTCGCAGACAGAGTATGCTAAGTCCATTTTGAAACGTTTTGGTATGGCCAGTTGCAATCTCGTGAGGACTCCGATGGAACAAGGATTACACCCTGAGATGTCAACTAGCCCGTATTGCGATGTACCATATCGACAGATCATTGGCTGCTTAATGTTTCTTATGGTAGGGTCACGTCCAGATCTTGCATATGTGGTGGGAAAACTGTCCCAACACTGTGAGAACCTCGCGAGGACCACTGGCAAGCAGCCAAACGAGTTCTGAGATATATCAAAGGAACGCTCTCACTAGGTGTAATTCTAGATGGAAATCTCCCAGTGCAAACTCTAGAGGGCTTCAGCGATGCAGACTGGGGTGGTTGCTTGGACTCGAGAAAGTACACCAGTGGATATGTGTTCAAACTGTGTGGGGGAGCTATTGTTGGTCATCTAGGAGACAAACGGTCGTTGCGACATCCACATGCGAAGCAGAGTATATTGCACTGTGTGAGGCTTGCAAAGAGGCAGCTTGGCTCAGGTGCCTTCTTGCAGACGCATTGGGAAAGTCGAAAGACAGCACAGTTACAATCGGGTGTGATAATGCTGGTACAATAGCGTTTGCGGTAACGAAGGAGTGAACAGGCGAAATAAGCACATTGACATATCATATCATTTTGTCCGAGATGCTGTGACTCGAAAGATTGTTTCACTGTTTCACGTACCTTCTACAGATATGCCAGCAGATATACTCACCAAGCCTCTTGGTCGCATTCAATTCATAAATGCATAAAATCTCTAGGCCTCGGAGAGCTGCACGATGCTTAGGTCATGTAATCGAGGAGGGATGTTGTTGATTTGGCAAGACGATCACATGACCCCACATCGGTGCCAAACCTCATAAGAGGCATGAGGCATGTTCCACGTGTACACATGCACACGTGTCGAATGAAGGGTGGCGCTAAGGCATTCCGGAAGAAATCCAAAGTTCCCAGGGACGAAAGTACGATTTTGAGAGATCAGCGATTTAGAGGGCAAAATGTTGTTTATGGGGTGATTTTACGTAGGGTAGGGTACTACAAGTGGATGATGAGTATACTGTATGAGAGATATGCTGAGGAAAGCTATGTACACGTGTACGTGGTGGCAGTTGTGTATGTGATGTACACGTGGTACAGCTAAGAGAAGAAACCTTTTTGTGCAGTGTTGTACACGTACTGTACTAGTGCCAAATGAGGAACTGTACTTCGCACTGTACATCGCAATATGCTTAAGTACTGTACAGTAGGAATCTTACTCATACCTGAGTTTGTACAGTAGGAATCAATTATGCAATATTGTCATGACTGCTAGAAAGAGGTATTTGATTTTATCAGTTATGTATGAGGTTTCTAGTTATGATTGGTTTTATCCAGCTGCATCCAAAAATCAGTTATGTGATTCCATCATACGTATGTGGTTTCTAGTTATGATATTGGTTTGTACAACTGCATCCAAAAATCAGTTATGTGATTCCATCATACGTATGTGGTTTCTAGTTATGATATTGGTTTGTACAACTGCATCCAAAAATCAGTTATGTGATTCCATCATATGTATGAGGTTCGTAATTATGATGAAGATTGGACCGACTGCATCCAAAAATCAGTTATGTGATTCTATTTACGTATGACGGATTGAGTCCGTTATTTTGGCACAAGGGAATTCGTTTCCGGTAAGTCTGCAAAATAAGGTACTGTATTGATGTGTGTATTGGGCCAACCTATTTACACAAATTTGTCAACTTTGGAAGCAGTTCCAAATTTGCCCCTAATGACTGTTATCACCGGGCCAAGATCTTGAAATCCGCTCAAATGGCTCAGTTTGTGGGATTCTGTTAGTGGACGCAGTGAGTTAGAAAGTAGTTGTAGGTTGTACTTAAGGCCAGGATTTTAGAGTTCCGAGTAAATTCTGGGTAGCTAAGCCCGCAGCTTCATCCTCTCTCCACCAGCCTTCCCTATCGCAACTCATCATCAGGTTATGGGCCCAGTTCAACGCTATCTCTGTCTTTGATTCCCGTAAGTCGCCCTGTGTCGTTGCCCTGTTTCGTTTTGTTTGTCTCAGCCTGTTGAATATGTCTCACGTTTCTGGTAAGTTATTTGAATAATTCCATTTCTTTGCACATCGAAGTGATTCTCTTTGCACCTTTTGGTTGGTCTAAAGACTTGTAATTCCATAAAGCTGTTACTGACGATCACTTCCACTATCTGTGCCTGCTTCTGCGGGGTTGTGCTAGACTCGGAATTAGCCCTGGTGCCGCGAGTGCCCAGGGCTCCATCGGTCAGAGGTTTACCGTCAGGGAGGAGGTCAAGTGTGGAGAGGATCGAGGTTATTGAACCGACAACACCACCGCCGCCGACGCTCGCCCTCTCTGTCGCCCAGGAAGGATATAGGATCCCCCGCAGGTCAGTACCTCCACAGACGCCAATTAGAAAAATTCAACGACTCTCGGCCAAGAAAGCCAAAGCGCTTGCCGATCGAGTCGCGAAAAGGGAGCTGAAGGCGAAGAAGCGAGTTCCGCCGAGGCACAAGAGGTACTGCAAGACCTGCCAGATTAGCTGCAATAGTGCTAAGACATTCTACGATCACGTTCATTCTAAGGGTCATAGGACTAGAGTAGCGAACAGAAAGGAGACCCCTAGGTGTACTGTTTGTGATAGAGTGTTCGACTCCCACGAAGTTCTGAAACGCCACGAGAACGGGAAAGATCACTTGAAAGTAGTTTTGTCTCAGCAGTAAAAGGGATCCTATACTTTGGTTAAAAGCGAGTGCTCGGCCTTTGCATTTAGCTTAGAGTTTCGTGTGCTGTGTTCTTATAGAGGTGGGCTTGCCATTGCAAGGGACTATCGGTCCCCGGCTTGGGATCTTCGAACAGAACATAAGCACCTCTAACCTATTTGCAATGAGTGGCGGAGAAGATCAAGGAGGAGGGTCAATGAAGATAGAGAAGCTGACGGATACGAATTTTTATGTGTGGAAGCAGAAAATTCAGCTACTTCTGGCACTGCGCGATGTAGAACAGTACATTACCGATGATAACGTCCCTGCTGATGAAAATTCTTCTACGTATAGGACTTGGAAGCAGGGAGATCGAAAAGCCAGAGCAATTATAGGGCTGTCTCTTTCTGATGACCATTTGGACCATGTAAGAGATGCTGTTACTGCCAAAGGTATGTGGGATGCTATTCTAGAGGTGTTTGAGCGACATACGCTGCTGAACAAGTTGGCTGCTCGTAGAGAGTTTTACACTGTCAGTATGCTAGAAAATGAGAAGGTGCTTCCGTATATTGGACGTGTGAGACACCTGGCGGCTCGCTTGAAGTCTATGGGGGTCGTTATCGATGACAAAGAGATGGCTATGGCAGTGCTTAACGGCCTTCCACCGCGTTTTCACAGCCTCATTGTTGCTCTGGACGCTCTTGGATCTGAAGACAACTCCTTTGGAGTGGAGTATGTCAAAAGTCGTCTACTTCAAGAGGAACAACGAGCTTCGATGAAGTCGTCCAGGCGACAGATGACTTCAAGTGCCGCCCTTATTGGGAACGTTTTCGAAGGACGGCGCCAGTCTTCCTTGACGTGCACTAATTGTGGTCACACCGGACACACCGCCTCCCGTTGCTGGGGAAAGGATGTCAATGGAAAGCGACCTTCTCCACCCGAACGATTCCAGCGGAGGCAATTACAGAAGCCAACGGCAATGATCGCTCAAGAAAAAGATGGCTCGGAAGTGAATGAGGTGGAGTACATTTGTCTGGTGAACAAAGCGGATAAGTCTAACGTTAAAATAACCTCTAACACCTGGCTTATAGATTCCGGGTGCTCCGCGCACATGACGTTTGACAGAAGCCTCTTTACAGACTACCGTGAGGTCTCGAACAGCCGCGTTGAGATGGGAACCAAGGCTTGTGCGATTGTGGCTGGAGTCGGAAACGTTCATTTGATGCTATCAGTAAACGGCATTGAAAAATCCTGTAAGCTCACCAATGTGCTACACGTTCCCAGTTTTGCCTTTTCTCTAATTTCAGTACGCCAGATGGTCGACAATGGACTTGATGTTCAGTTTGTTCGTGACAAGTGTACTGTAAAGAAAAATGACTGTACTGTGGCAACCGCGACAAGTGAAGGAGAGCTCTACGTGCTTGATACGTGTGATATGACTCATTCGGCACACAAAGCCTCCTTGAAGACGTGGCACGAAAGACTTGCGCACGTTCATACTCAAGGAATCTTGTCTATGTCTCGCAAGAACGTGGTAAGTGGACTTCATCTTTCTTCTTCAAATGATACCAAAGATATTGGCTCATCTTCTGACTGTGATTCCGTGAAATGCGATGCTTGTGTGGTAGGAAAAGCAACTCGTGCTGTAATTCCCAAACATCGCTCAGGAGGTAGGGCAAAGCAGCTGCTAGACTTAGTCCATTCGGACGTCTGTGGCCCACTCCAAACACAGTCATTAGGTGGTGCGAGATACTTTGTCACATTCATCGATGATTACTCCAACTGGAGCGTTGTCTATCCGATGAAAAGTAAAGATGAAACTTTCGAGTTCTATAAGAAGTTTGCCAATTATGCCCTTACCCATACCGGTCAGCGAGTGAAAGTGTTTCGTTCAGATCGTGGAGGGGAGTATCTTTCCTCGCAGTTCCAATCCTTCTTATCTTCACAAGGAACGGTTCATCAAACGACCGCCGCGTACACGCCTGAACAAAATGGCGTCGCAGAACGGTTCAACCGTACATTGATAGATCTGGTTCGGTCTATGCTGTCCCACATGCAGGTTCCAAAGTCATTTTGGGCTGAAGCCCTAGACAATGCCGTGTATGTGCGGAATCGTGTAACAAACAGAGCCCTGGGAAGTTCCATTACGCCTCATCACTTGTGGATGAAGGATAAACCAGATGTGTCTCACTTGAGGGTATTTGGCTGCCAATGCTGGTACAAACTGCATGCCCATGAGGTGCAGAAACTTGATGAACGTGCAGTGAAAGGAATGTTTCTTGGATACCCAGCCGGAACGAAGGCCTACAAGGTATGGGATGACGAACTGAATCGCGTAGTTATCTCACGAAATGTGCAGTTTGATGAGTCCAGGCGAGGGCCTTGTTCGGTTGACGACAGTATATCGCATCAAAATGACGAGAATTTTGAGCCAGAGGATGTGGGCGTTGCTGACGAAACTGACCCCGATACTTTAATGGCAAATATCGGTGAAAATGGAGACTCTGAGTCATCGAGAGGTCAAAATGAGCCCGTTCTAAATCCAAATATGAACCCAGAGCCCCCGGATGCGAGCTCGGAACCAGAACATACGGGTGGTGCAGACGGAGATGGATCTAGCAATGTACCACTTCGCAGATCAGGTCGATCACGCCGCCCACCAAGACAATGGTGGAAGGGCCTCTTAGGAACTAATATACTCAGCACGTCTAATGAGGATGTTCCGGTACCAGACTCGTTCAAGGAAGCGATGAGTGGGACGCAACCAGATTTCTGGCAGAAAGCAGTTGACAAAGAGTTAAAATCACAACGCAAAAACCAGACTTGGACGCTGGTTCCGCGCTCACAGGCCTCTAACATCCTCACATCGCGCTGGGTTTTCACCGTTAAAGATATTCCAGATGATCAGGGCCACCTCATTCAGCAAGGAAAGGGTCGCCTAGTCGTAAGAGGTTTCCAGCAGATTGAAGGAGTTGATTACTCAGAGACTTTCGCCCCGGTAATCAAATTCACGACAATTCGATTGCTACTGGCTATGGTTGCGCAATTTGACTTAGAGCTTCACCAAATGGACGTAGTCACCGCGTTTCTAAATGGAGAATTAGAGGAGGATATTTACATGGAACAACCCGAAGGATGCATCGACCCTTCCAAACCAAACCATGTTTGCAAACTCCTCAAGGCTATTTATGGCCTTAAACAAGCGAGTCGTCAATGGCACAAAAAGATTGACGACTTCTTGATTAATGGGCTTGGGTTTAAGACCACGAGAAGTGACGCTTGCTTGTACACAAACATATCGAATGACAGCATAATGCTCATTGCCCTTTATGTGGATGACTTGCTGCTCGCCGGTAGTGATCTAACCGCCGTAGCCTGGATGAAAGCGGAATTAAATAAAAGGTTTGAGATGAAAGACCTGGGAGAGGCGAAAAAGTGCATAGGGCTTGAAATTAGTAGGAAAAGGTCGTCCAAGCTAGTCTGTATATCGCAGAAAGCGTATGCCGAATCCGTACTGAAACGTTTTGGAATGGTCAGCTGTAATTCCGTGAGTACACCAATGGAACAGGGATTCCATCCCGAGTCTTCGACAAGCCCGTACTGCGATGTCCCGTATCGACAGATCATCGGCTGTCTGATGTTCCTGATGGTTGGTTCTCGTCCAGATTTAGCATACGCCGTTGGCAAATTGTCTCAACACTGTGAGAAGCCTCGCGAGGACCACTGGCAGGCTGCGAAAAGGGTTTTGAGGTTCATCAAAGGAACACTCTCAACTGGTGTTATCCTAAACGGAAATCTCTCAGTGGAGTACCTCGAAGGCTTTAGTGATGCGGACTGGGGTGGCTGCTTGAGTTCAAGAAAGTCCACCAGCGGCTATGTATTCAAGCTTTGTGGAGGAGCCGTCAGCTGGTCGTCGAGGAAGCAAACGGTTGTTGCAAAGTCTACCTGCGAAGCAGAGTACATCGCGCTTTGTGATGCCTGCAAAGAAGCCGCCTGGCTAAGATGCCTCCTGACAGATGCATTGGGAAAATCAGAAGATGGTACTGTTACTATCGGTTGCGATAATACAGGAACTATATCCTTTGCAGGCAACGAGGGGGTCAACCGGCGTAACAAGCATATCGATATCTCATACCACTTTGTCAGAGATGCTATCCATCGCAATATTGTTTCCCTCTTCCATGTACCGTCTTCCGAAATGCCAGCAGATATACTAACGAAGCCTCTTGGACGACTTTCGTTCAATAAATGTGTGAGGTTTCTGGGACTTGGGGATCTGCGCGATGCTTAGGGCATGTGATCGAGGGGGGTGTTGGTGATTTCGTGAGACGATCACACGCCCATCGCACTGACTAGACGTCTCGCACGGAGGTTGGGAAGCTGTATATGTGTACACGTGGACACATGTGGTTCTGAAGGGAAATATATGCCAAATTTACCCGAAAAGCAAAGTTGCCGGGGACGAAAGGCCATTTTCAGGGGGTCGACGAAAAATGCAAATTTTGCATAATTGTTGACAAGTGGAACTTGGCCCATAATGCCTAGGCTAAGAATTGCCTGCTTTAATCCTATTCGCTGACAGGGACAATACTGCAATTCTATTGGCCCAGGATGTACACGTGTCAGGTGTTGTAGAGGTTCCTTGGCTGGTTTTAGTTGTTCAAAGGCAGTATGGGATATAACGGTTATTTATGAGCTATTTTAGAGGTCAAAATGTTGTTTAGGGGGTCCCTTTACGTAGGGAAATGTGCTGTAAGGGTGTGAGGAATGTAGTGTACGGGAGCTGTGCTGAATAAGACATATACACGTGTACAGGTTGGCATTGGTGTATGCGATGTACACGTGGTACAGCTAAGAGAAGAAACCTTTTTGTGCAGTGTTGTACACGTACTGTACTAGTGCCAAATGAGGAACTGTACTTCGCACTGTACATCGTAATATGCAAGTACTGTACCTTACTATACCTGAGTTTGTACAGTAGGAATCAATTATGGCAATATTGTCATGACTGCTAGAAAGAGTATTTGATTTATATTAGTATGAGGTTTCTAGTTATGATTAATTATCCAGCTGCATCCAAAAATCGTTATGTGATTCATCATATGTATGTTTCTAGTTATGATTAGGGTTTACAGCTGCATCCAAAAATCAGTTATGTGATTCCATCATGTATGTGGTTTCTAGTTATGATATTGGTTTGTACAACTGCATCCAAAAATCAGTTATGTGATTCCATCATACGTATGTGGTTTCTAGTTATGATATTGGTTTGTACAACTGCATCCAAAAATCAGTTATGTGATTCCATCATATGTATGAGGTTCGTAATTATGATGAAGATTGGACCGACTGCATCCAAAAATCAGTTATGTGATTCTATTTTACGTATGACGGATTGAGTCCGTTATTTTGGCACAAGGGAATTCGTTTCCGGTAAGTCTGCAAAATAAGGTACTGTATTGATGTGTGTATTGGGCCAACCTATTTACACAAATTTGTCAACTTTGGAAGCAGTTCCAAATTTGCCCCTAATGACTGTTATCACCGGGCCAAGATCTTGAAATCCGCTCAAATGGCTCAGTTTGTGGGATTCTGTTAGTGGACGCAGTGAGTTAGAAAGTAGTTGTAGGTTGTACTTAAGGCCAGGATTTTAGAGTTCCGAGTAAATTCTGGGCAGCTAAGCCCGCAGCTTCATCCTCTCTCCCACCAGCCTTCCCTATCGCAAACATCATCATCAGATGAGTCAACGATACCTTCAGGCTGCTCCATATAAATATCCTCTTCTAAGTCACCGTTCAGAAAGGCCGTGACCACGTCCATTTGATGAAGCTCTAAATCGAAGTGGGCTACAATCGCCAACAACAATCGAATCGTTGTAAATTTGATCACCGGCGCAAAAGTCTCTGAGTAATCAATCCCCTCAATTTGTTGAAAGCCCGCACAACCAGGCGACCTTTTCCCTTTTGAGTCAACGTGCCGTTATCGTCCGGCATGTCCTTTACAGTAAATACCCAGCGAGAAGTTAGAATATTGGCACCTTCCGATCGTGGAACTAGTGCCCAGGTTTTGTTTTTGCGTTGGGACTCTAGCTCCTTATCAATCGCTTTCTGCCAGAACTGTGGTTGTGGTCCACCCATCGCCTCTTTAAAGGAGTTCGGTATGTTGATGTCGCCACAGGAAGGTGTGAGTAAGCTGGTTCCCACCAGGCCTGTCCACCACTGTCGGGGTGGGCGTCGTGAACGAGTGGAGCGGCGAGGTTCCACATCGCCGGGACCAGCATCTTGCTCACCACTCACTTCTTCTGGTTGCAGAGTCTCATTAGTTGAGTCGGGCTCAATACCTTGACTTTGAAAGTTCTCAACCTCCGCCGGTGACCTGTTTCAATGCCGTGTTCATTATCACCATTAGATGTTTCAGACTCAATTTCGTCAGTATCGGTCGTCTCCACTGGGTCAACGTCCATATCATTATCATCGGAGAAATGTTCATCGTAAGAGCAAGCCCCTGGTCTCGACTCATCGAACTGCACATCCCTGGAAATAACAATGCGATGTAAATTGTCATCCCAAATTTTGTAGGCCTTAGTTCCCGGCGGATACCAACAAACATTCCCGTTGTTGCGCGGTCGTCAAGTTTACGCACCTCATTACCAGGCACCTTGTACCAGCATTGACATCCAAACACACGTAGGTGAGATACATCGGGCTTTTTCTTCATCCATAGGTGAAATGGAGTAACGAGACCACCCAAAGCTCTTGTCGTGACACGATTGCGAACGTAAACTGCGTTATCAAGCTTCAGCCCAGAAAGCTTTGGAACCTTCATATGGGACAGCATAGACCTGACGAGATCAATCAGGGTACGATTGAGCCGTTCTGCCACACCATTCTGTTCAGGTGTGTATGCAGCGGTCGTTTGATGAACAGTTCCTTGTGACGATAGAAAGGATTGGAACTCTGAAGAAAGATACTCTCCTCCACGATCAGATCGAAGCACTTTCACGCGTTGTCGACACGTGTGCATGTGTACAGTGGAACATGCCTCATGCCTCTTATGAGTTTGCACCGATGTGGGGTCATGTGATCGTCTTGCCAAATCAACAACAGCCCCGAGTGCCCAGGGCTGCGACAGTTAGGACTTTGCCATTGTGGGAGGACAGTTGTGGAATCGATCGAAGTACTCGAACCAGAAGGACCGCCGCCGAAGACGCTCGCGCTTCCTCGTCTAGGAAAGGTATAGGATCCCTCGTAAGTCAGTACCTCTGGATAAGCCAATAAAGAAAGTTCAACGCCTCTCGGCAAAGAAAGCTAAAGCCCTCGCCGATCGAGTTGCCAAGAAGGAACTAAAGGCAAAACGAAGAGTTCCGCCGAGGAACAAGAGGTACTGCAAGCTCTGTGATATTAGCTGCAATAGCGCACAGACATTCTACGATCACATCAATTCTAAGGGTCATAGGACTAGAGAGAAAAACAAGAAAAAGACCCCTAGGTGTACTGCTTGTGATAGAGTGTTCGATTCCCACGAGGTTCTCAAGCGTCACGAGAACGGGAAGGAACACTTGAAAGTTTTGTCCCAGAGAATTTAAAGAGATCCATTTGTTTGTTTGAAGCGACGTCTTTGGCCTTTGCTTTAGTCTAGAGTTTCGTGCTGTGTTCTTATAGAGGTGGGCTTGCCACTACAAGGGACTATCGGTCCCCGGATTGGGATCTTCGAACAGAACATTAGCACCTCTAGAATATTGCAATGAGTAGCGGAGAAGATCAAGGAGGAGGATCGATGAAGATCGAAAAGCTCACGATACCAATTTCTACGTGTGGAAACAGAAGATTCAGCTCCTGTTGGCCTTCGCGATGTGGAACAGTATATTACTGATGGCACCGTTCCTGAAGATGAACAATCTTCCACTTACAAGGCATGGAAGCAAGGGGATCGAAAGGCCCGGGCCATCATCGGCCTGTCGCTGTCCGATGATCACCTGGATCATGTGAGAGATGCTGTCACAGCCAAAGAAATGTGGACGCCATCTTGGAAGTTTTTGAGCGCCACACATTACTAAATAAGCTGGCGGCCCGGAGAGACTTCTACACGGTCACCATGCTAGACAATGAGAAAGTTTTGCCATACATAGGACGTGTGCGACACCTAGCAGCTCGCTTAAAGTCAATGGAAGTCATCATTGATGACAAGGAAATGGCTATGGCAGTTCTCAATGGTCTTCCGCAGAGGTTTCAAAATCTCATTGTAGCGCTTGACGCTCTTGGATCCGAAGATAACACGTTCGGAGTAGAATATGTAAAAAGTCGCCTGCTCCAAGAGGAGCAACGTGCATCGATGAAGGCTTACTAGAAGGCAGAATCCGCCAAGGTCTGCTCTTATTGGGCACATCCCTGAGGCAAGGCGTGTTTCGACTTTGACATGCACCAACTGTGGTCACAATGGACACTCCGCTGCCCGCTGCTGGGGAAAGGACATCAACGGAAGGCGACCACCGCACCTGACCGGTTCCTACGTATACAGTCACAGAAGCCTACTGCGATGATTGCTCAAGAGCAAGAAGATCTGGAAATTAATGAAGTCGAGTACATATGTCTGATGAACAAGGTAGATAACTCTGTATCAACATAACCTCAAACACTTGCTTATCGACTCTGATGCTCCGCACACATGACATATGACAAGAGACTGTTCTCCGACTACAGGGAGGTCTCAAACAGCGCGTAGAAATGGGAACAAAAGCGTGTGCAGTAGTAGCTGGAGTCGGGACCGTCCCCATTACGCTTTAGTGAGCGGAGTTCAAAAGTCATGCAAGCTCACCAATGTGCTGCACGTTCCAAGCTTTGCTTTTTCCCTAATCTCTGTACGTAAGATGGTCGATAATGGATTTGACGTTGAGTTCGTTCGTGACAAGTGCACTGTAAAGAGTGACTGCATCGTGGCTACTGCCACAAGTCGAGAAGCTGTATGTGCTTGACACATGTAACGAGTTCATTCGGCGCACAAGCCTCTTTGAAGACATGGAATGAAAGATTGGCCACGTTCACACTCAGGAATATTGTCCATGGCTCGTAAGAACTTGACACATGTAACGAGGTTCATTCGGCGCACAAAGCCTCTTTGAAGACATGGAATGAAAGATTGGCCCACGTTCACACTCAAAGGAATATTGTCCATGGCTCGTAAGAACGTGGTAAGTGGACTTCATATCTCCTCTTCAGATATAACAAGAGACGCTAGCTCATCTTCTGACTGTGAATCTGTGACATGTGATGCGTGTGTGTTAGGAAAAGCAACTCGTGCTGTGATTCCTAAACAGCGCTCTGGAGGCAGGGCCAAACATTTGTTAGACTTGGTCCATTCGGACGTCTGCGGCCCACTCCAAGTACAGTCAGTAGGTGGTGCTAGATACTTTGTCACTTTTATCGATGACCACTCAAACTGGAGTGTTGTCTATCCGATGAAGAGTAAAGATGAAACGTTCCATTTTTATCAGAAGTTTGATGAAGGGTGGCGCTAAGGCATTCCGGAAGAAATCCAAAGTTCCCAGGGACGAAAGTACGATTTTGAGAGATCAGCGATTTAGAGGGCAAAATGTTGTTTATGGGGTGATTTTACGTAGGGTAGGGTACTATAAGTGGATGATGAGTATACTGTATGAGAGTATGCTGAGGAAAGCTATGTACACGTGTACGTGGTGGCAGTTGTGTAAACCTCATAAGAGGCATGAGGCATGTTCCACGTGTACACATGCACACGTGTCGAATGAAGGGTGGCGCTAAGGCATTCCGGAAGAAATCCAAAGTTCCCAGGGACGAAAGTACGATTTTGAGAGATCAGCGATTTAGAGGGCAAAATGTTGTTTATGGGGTGATTTTACGTAGGGTAGGGTACTATAGTGGATGATGAGTATACTGTATGAGAGATATGCTGAGGAAAGCTATGTACACGTGTACGTGGTGGCAGTTGTTGTATGTGAATGTACACGTGGTACAGCTAAGAGAAGAAACCTTTTTGTGCAGTGTTGTACACGTACTGTACTAGTGCAATGAGGAACTGTACTTCGCACTGTACATCGTAATATACCAAGTACTGTACCCTTACTATACCTGAGTTTGTACAGTAGGAATCAATTATGGCATACTGTCATGACTGCTAGAAAGAGGTATTTGATTTTATATTATGTATGAGGTTCTAGTTATGATTAAGGGTTTTATCCAGCTGCATCCAAAAATCAGTTATGTGATTCCATCATATGTATGAGGTTTCTAGTTATGATATTGGTTTGTACAACTGCATCCAAAATTAGTTATGTGATTCCATCATACGTATGTGGTTCTAATTATGATTGGATTGGACCGACTGCATCCAAAAATCAGTTATGTGATTCCATCATATGTATGAGGTTCGTAATTATGATGAAGATTGGACCGACTGCATCCAAAAATCAGTTATGTGATTCTATTTTACGTATGACGGATTGAGTCCGTTATTTTGGCACAAGGGAATTCGTTTCCGGTAAGTCTGCAAAATAAGGTACTGTATTGATGTGTGTATTGGGCCAACCTATTTACACAAATTTGTCAACTTTGGAAGCAGTTCCAAATTTGCCCCTAATGACTGTTATCACCGGGCCAAGATCTTGAAATCCGCTCAAATGGCTCAGTTTGTGGGATTCTGTTAGTGGACGCAGTGAGTTAGAAAGTAGTTGTAGGTTGTACTTAAGGCCAGGATTTTAGAGTTCCGAGTAAATTCTGGGTAGCCAAGCCCGCAACTTCATCCGTCCAGCAAAGTCCTTCACCCTCTCCGATTCCCATTAGGTTATGGGCCCAGTTCAACGCCGTCTCTTTCTCTGAACCCCGTAAGTCGCCGTGTGTTGCTGCATTGTTTTCTTGTCTATCTCAGTCTCTTGATTATGTCTACTCGTTCCGGTAAGCTATTTGAATAATTCCATTTCTTTGCACATCGAAGTGATTCTCTTTGCACCTTTTGGTTGGTCTAAAGACTCATAATCCCAAAAGCTGTTACTGACGATCACTTCCACTTTTGTGCCTGCTTTTGCGGGGTTGTGCTAGACTCGGAATTAGCCCTGGTGCCCCGAGTGCCCAGGGCTGCGACAGTTAGGACTTTGCCATCTGTGGGGAGGACAGTTGTGGAATCGATCGAAGTACTCGAACCAGAAGGACCGCCGCCGAAGACGCTCGCGCTTCCCTCGTCTAGGGAAAGGTATAGGATCCCTCGTAAGTCAGTACCTCTGGATAAGCCAATAAAGAAAGTTCAACGCCTCTCGGCAAAGAAAGCTAAAGCCCTCGCCGATCGAGTTGCCAAGAAGGAACTAAAGGCTAAACGAAGAGTTCCGCCGAGGAACAAGAGGTACTGCAAGCTCTGTGATATTAGCTGCAATAGCGCACAGACATTCTACGATCACATCAATTCTAAGGGTCATAGGACTAGAGAGAAAAACAAGAAAAAGACCCCTAGGTGTACTGCTTGTGATAGAGTGTTCGATTCCCACGAGGTTCTCAAGCGTCACGAGAACGGGAAGGAACACTTGAAAGTAGTTTTGTCCCAGAGAATTTAAAGAGATCCATTTGTTTGTTTGAAGCGACGTCTTTGGCCTTTGCTTTAGTCTAGAGTTTCGTGTGCTGTGTTCTTATAGAGGTGGGCTTGCCACTACAAGGGACTATCGGTCCCCGGCTTGGGATCTTCGAACAGAACATTAGCACCTCTAGAATATTGCAATGAGTAGCGGAGAAGATCAAGGAGGAGGATCGATGAAGATCGAAAAGCTCACGGATACCAATTTCTACGTGTGGAAACAGAAGATTCAGCTCCTGTTGGCCCTTCGCGATGTGGAACAGTATATTACTGATGGCACCGTTCCTGAAGATGAACAATCTTCCACTTACAAGGCATGGAAGCAAGGGGATCGAAAGGCCCGGGCCATCATCGGCCTGTCGCTGTCCGATGATCACCTGGATCATGTGAGAGATGCTGTCACAGCCAAAGAAATGTGGGACGCCATCTTGGAAGTTTTTGAGCGCCACACATTACTAAATAAGCTGGCGGCCCGGAGAGACTTCTACACGGTCACCATGCTAGACAATGAGAAAGTTTTGCCATACATAGGACGTGTGCGACACCTAGCAGCTCGCTTAAAGTCAATGGGAGTCATCATTGATGACAAGGAAATGGCTATGGCAGTTCTCAATGGTCTTCCGCAGAGGTTTCAAAATCTCATTGTAGCGCTTGACGCTCTTGGATCCGAAGATAACACGTTCGGAGTAGAATATGTAAAAAGTCGCCTGCTCCAAGAGGAGCAACGTGCATCGATGAGGCTTACTAGAAGGCAGAATCCGCCAAGGTCTGCTCTTATTGGGCACATCCCTGAGGCAAGGCGTGTTTCGACTTTGACATGCACCAACTGTGGTCACAATGGACACTCCGCTGCCCGCTGCTGGGGAAAGGACATCAACGGAAGGCGACCACCGCCACCTGACCGGTTCCTACGTATACAGTCACAGAAGCCTACTGCGATGATTGCTCAAGAGCAAGAAGATCTGGAAATTAATGAAGTCGAGTACATATGTCTGATGAACAAGGTAGATAACTCTGGTATCAACATAACCTCAAACACTTGGCTTATCGACTCTGGATGCTCCGCACACATGACATTTGACAAGAGACTGTTCTCCGACTACAGGGAGGTCTCAAACAGCCGCGTAGAAATGGGAACAAAAGCGTGTGCAGTAGTAGCTGGAGTCGGGACCGTCCCCATTACGCTTTTAGTGAGCGGAGTTCAAAAGTCATGCAAGCTCACCAATGTGCTGCACGTTCCAAGCTTTGCTTTTTCCCTAATCTCTGTACGTAAGATGGTCGATAATGGATTTGACGTTGAGTTCGTTCGTGACAAGTGCACTGTGAAGAGGAGTGACTGCATCGTGGCTACTGCCACAAGTCGAGGAGAGCTGTATGTGCTTGACACATGTAACGAGGTTCATTCGGCGCACAAAGCCTCTTTGAAGACATGGAATGAAAGATTGGCCCACGTTCACACTCAAGGAATATTGTCCATGGCTCGTAAGAACGTGGTAAGTGGACTTCATATCTCCTCTTCAGATATAACAAGAGACGCTAGCTCATCTTCTGACTGTGAATCTGTGACATGTGATGCGTGTGTGTTAGGAAAAGCAACTCGTGCTGTGATTCCTAAACAGCGCTCTGGAGGCAGGGCCAAACATTTGTTAGACTTGGTCCATTCGGACGTCTGCGGCCCACTCCAAGTACAGTCAGTAGGTGGTGCTAGATACTTTGTCACTTTTATCGATGACCACTCAAACTGGAGTGTTGTCTATCCGATGAAGAGTAAAGATGAAACGTTCCATTTTTATCAGAAGTTTGCCCAATATGCCTTCACACACACTGGTCTTTTGTTGATTTGGCAAGACGATCACATGACCCCACATCGGTGCCAAACCTCATAAGAGGCATGAGGCATGTTCCACGTGTACACATGCACACGTGTCGAATGAAGGGTGGCGCTAAGGCATTCCGGAAGAAATCCAAAGTTCCCAGGGACGAAAGTACGATTTTGAGAGATCAGCGATTTAGAGGGCAAAATGTTGTTTATGGGGTGATTTTACGTAGGGTAGGGTACTATAAGTGGATGATGAGTATACTGTATGAGAGATATGCTGAGGAAAGCTATGTACACGTGTACGTGGTGGCAGTTGTGTATGTGATGTACACGTGGTACAGCTAAGAGAAGAAACCTTTTTGTGCAGTGTTGTACACGTACTGTACTAATGCCAAATGAGGAACTGTACTTCGCACTGTACATCGTAATACGCAAAGTACTGTACTCTTACTATACCTGAGTTTGTACAGTAGGAATCAATTATGGCAATATTGTCATGACTGCTAGAAAGAGGTATTTGATTTTATATTATGTATGAGGTTTCTAGTTATGATTAAGGGTTTTATCCAGCTGCATCCAAAAATCGGTTATGTGATTTCATCATATGTATGAGGTTTCTAGTTATGATTACGGGTTTTATCCAGCTGCATCCAAAAATCAGTTATGTGATTCCATCATACGTATGTGGTTTCTAGTTATGATATTGGTTTGTACAACTGCATCCAAAAATCAGTTATGTGATTCCATCATACGTATGTGGTTTCTAGTTATGATATTGGTTTGTACAACTGCATCCAAAAATCAGTTATGTGATTCCATCATATGTATGAGGTTCTATTATGATGAAGATTGGACGACTGCATCCAAAAATCAGTTATGTGATTCCATCATATGTATGAGGTTCGTAATTATGATGAAGATTGGACCGACTGCATCCAAAAATCAGTTATGTGATTCCATCATATGTATGAGGTTCGTAATTATGATGAAGATTGGACCGACTGCATCCAAAAATCAGTTATGTGATTCTATTTTACGTATGACGGATTGAGTCCGTTATTTTGGCACAAGGGAATTCGTTTCCGGTAAGTCTGCAAAATAAGGTACTGTATTGATGTGTGTATTGGGCCAACCTATTTACACAAATTTGTCAACTTTGGAAGCAGTTCCAAATTTGCCCCTAATGACTGTTATCACCGGGCCAAGATCTTGAAATCCGCTCAAATGGCTCAGTTTGTGGGATTCTGTTAGTGGACGCAGTGAGTTAGAAAGTAGTTGTAGGTTGTACTTAAGGCCAGGATTTTAGAGTTCCGAGTAAATTCTGGGTAGCCAAGCCCGCAACTTCATCCGTCCAGCAAAGTCCTTCACCCTCTCCGATTCCCATTAGGTTATGGGCCCAGTTCAACGCCGTCTCTTTCTCTGAACCCCGTAAGTCGCCGTGTGTTGCTGCATTGTTTTCTTGTCTATCTCAGTCTCTTGATTATGTCTACTCGTTCCGGTAAGCTATTTGAATAATTCCATTTCTTTGCACATCGAAGTGATTCTCTTTGCACCTTTTGGTTGGTCTAAAGACTCATAATCCCAAAAGCTGTTACTGACGATCACTTCCACTTTTGTGCCTGCTTTTGCGGGGTTGTGCTAGACTCGGAATTAGCCCTGGTGCCCCGAGTGCCCAGGGCTGCGACAGTTAGGACTTTGCCATCTGTGGGGAGGACAGTTGTGGAATCGATCGAAGTACTCGAACCAGAAGGACCGCCGCCGAAGACGCTCGCGCTTCCCTCGTCTAGGGAAAGGTATAGGATCCCTCGTAAGTCAGTACCTCTGGATAAGCCAATAAAGAAAGTTCAACGCCTCTCGGCAAAGAAAGCTAAAGCCCTCGCCGATCGAGTTGCCAAGAAGGAACTAAAGGCTAAACGAAGAGTTCCGCCGAGGAACAAGAGGTACTGCAAGCTCTGTGATATTAGCTGCAATAGCGCACAGACATTCTACGATCACATCAATTCTAAGGGTCATAGGACTAGAGAGAAAAACAAGAAAAAGACCCCTAGGTGTACTGCTTGTGATAGAGTGTTCGATTCCCACGAGGTTCTCAAGCGTCACGAGAACGGGAAGGAACACTTGAAAGTAGTTTTGTCCCAGAGAATTTAAAGAGATCCATTTGTTTGTTTGAAGCGACGTCTTTGGCCTTTGCTTTAGTCTAGAGTTTCGTGTGCTGTGTTCTTATAGAGGTGGGCTTGCCACTACAAGGGACTATCGGTCCCCGGCTTGGGATCTTCGAACAGAACATTAGCACCTCTAGAATATTGCAATGAGTAGCGGAGAAGATCAAGGAGGAGGATCGATGAAGATCGAAAAGCTCACGGATACCAATTTCTACGTGTGGAAACAGAAGATTCAGCTCCTGTTGGCCCTTCGCGATGTGGAACAGTATATTACTGATGGCACCGTTCCTGAAGATGAACAATCTTCCACTTACAAGGCATGGAAGCAAGGGGATCGAAAGGCCCGGGCCATCATCGGCCTGTCGCTGTCCGATGATCACCTGGATCATGTGAGAGATGCTGTCACAGCCAAAGAAATGTGGGACGCCATCTTGGAAGTTTTTGAGCGCCACACATTACTAAATAAGCTGGCGGCCCGGAGAGACTTCTACACGGTCACCATGCTAGACAATGAGAAAGTTTTGCCATACATAGGACGTGTGCGACACCTAGCAGCTCGCTTAAAGTCAATGGAGTCATCATTGATGACAAGGAAATGGCTATGGCAGTTCTCAATGGTCTTCCGCAGAGGTTTCAAAATCTCATTGTAGCGCTTGACGCTCTTGGATCCGAAGATAACACGTTCGGAGTAGAATATGTAAAAAGTCGCCTGCTCCAAGAGGAGCAACGTGCATCGATGAGGCTTACTAGAAGGCAGAATCCGCCAAGGTCTGCTCTTATTGGGCACATCCCTGAGGCAAGGCGTGTTTCGACTTTGACATGCACCAACTGTGGTCACAATGGACACTCCGCTGCCCGCTGCTGGGGAAAGGACATCAACGGAAGGCGACCACCGCCACCTGACCGGTTCCTACGTATACAGTCACAGAAGCCTACTGCGATGATTGCTCAAGAGCAAGAAGATCTGGAAATTAATGAAGTCGAGTACATATGTCTGATGAACAAGGTAGATAACTCTGGTATCAACATAACCTCAAACACTTGGCTTATCGACTCTGGATGCTCCGCACACATGACATTGACAAGAGACTGTTCTCCGACTACAGGGAGGTCTCAAACAGCCGCGTAGAAATGGGAACAAAAGCGTGTGCAGTAGTAGCTGGAGTCGGGACCGTCCCCATTACGCTTTTAGTGAGCGGAGTTCAAAAGTCATGCAAGCTCACCAATGTGCTGCACGTTCCAAGCTTTGCTTTTTCCCTAATCTCTGTACGTAAGATGGTCGATAATGGATTTGACGTTGAGTTCGTTCGTGACAAGTGCACTGTGAAGAGGAGTGACTGCATCGTGGCTACTGCCACAAGTCGAGGAGAGCTGTATGTGCTTGACACATGTAACGAGGTTCATTCGGCGCACAAAGCCTCTTTGAAGACATGGCATGAAAGATTGGCCCACGTTCACACTCAAGGAATATTGTCCATGGCTCGTAAGAACGTGGTAAGTGGACTTCATATCTCCTCTTCAGATATAACAAGAGACGCTAGCTCATCTTCTGACTGTGAATCTGTGACATGTGATGCGTGTGTGTTAGGAAAAGCAACTCGTGCTGTGATTCCTAAACAGCGCTCTGGAGGCAGGGCCAAACATTTGTTAGACTTGGTCCATTCGGACGTCTGCGGCCCACTCCAAGTACAGTCAGTAGGTGGTGCTAGATACTTTGTCACTTTTATCGATGACCACTCAAACTGGAGTGTTGTCTATCCGATGAAGAGTAAAGATGAAACGTTCCATTTTTATCAGAAGTTTGCCCAATATGCCTTCACACACACTGGTCTTTTGTTGATTTGGCAAGACGATCACATGACCCCACATCGGTGCCAAACCTCATAAGAGGCATGAGGCATGTTCCACGTGTACACATGCACACGTGTCGAATGAAGGGTGGCGCTAAGGCATTCCGGAAGAAATCCAAAGTTCCCAGGGACGAAAGTACGATTTTGAGAGATCAGCGATTTAGAGGGCAAAATGTTGTTTATGGGGTGATTTTACGTAGGGTAGGGTACTATAAGTGGATGATGAGTATACTGTATGAGAGATATGCTGAGGAAAGCTATGTACACGTGTACGTGGTGGCAGTTGTGTATGTGATGTACACGTGGTACAGCTAAGAGAAGAAACCTTTTTGTGCAGTGTTGTACACGTACTGTACTAGTGCCAAATGAGGAACTGTACTTCGCACTGTACATCGTAATATACTAAGTACTGTACTCCTTACTATACCTGAGTTTGTACAGTAGGAATCAATTATGGCAATACTGTCATGACTGCTAGAAAGAGGTATTTGATTTTATATTATGTATGAGGATTCTAGTTATGATTAAGGGTTTTATCCAGCTGCATCCAGAAATCGGTTATGTGACTTCATCATATGTATGTGGTTTCTAGTTATGATATTGGTTTGTACACTGCATCCAAAAATCAGTTATGTGATTCCATCATACGTATGTGGTTTCTAGTTATGATATTGGTTTGTACAACTGCATCCAAAAATCAGTTATGTGATTCCATCATACGTATGTGGTTTCTAGTTATGATATTGGTTTGTACAACTGCATCCAAAAATCAGTTATGTGATTCCATCATATGTATGAGGTTCGTAATTATGATGAAGATTGGACCGACTGCATCCAAAAATCAGTTATGTGATTCTATTTTACGTATGACGGATTGAGTCCGTTATTTTGGCACAAGGGAATTCGTTTCCGGTAAGTCTGCAAAATAAGGTACTGTATTGATGTGTGTATTGGGCCAACCTATTTACACAAATTTGTCAACTTTGGAAGCAGTTCCAAATTTGCCCCTAATGACTGTTATCACCGGGCCAAGATCTTGAAATCCGCTCAAATGGCTCAGTTTGTGGGATTCTGTTAGTGGACGCAGTGAGTTAGAAAGTAGTTGTAGGTTGTACTTAAGGCCAGGATTTTAGAGTTCCGAGTAAATTCTGGGTAGCCAAGCCCGCAACTTCATCCGTCCAGCAAAGTCCTTCACCCTCTCCGATTCCCATTAGGTTATGGGCCCAGTTCAACGCCGTCTCTTTCTCTGAACCCCGTAAGTCGCCGTGTGTTGCTGCATTGTTTTCTTGTCTATCTCAGTCTCTTGATTATGTCTACTCGTTCCGGTAAGCTATTTGAATAATTCCATTTCTTTGCACATCGAAGTGATTCTCTTTGCACCTTTTGGTTGGTCTAAAGACTCATAATCCCAAAAGCTGTTACTGACGATCACTTCCACTTTTGTGCCTGCTTTTGCGGGGTTGTGCTAGACTCGGAATTAGCCCTGGTGCCCCGAGTGCCCAGGGCTGCGACAGTTAGGACTTTGCCATCTGTGGGGAGGACAGTTGTGGAATCGATCGAAGTACTCGAACCAGAAGGACCGCCGCCGAAGACGCTCGCGCTTCCCTCGTCTAGGGAAAGGTATAGGATCCCTCGTAAGTCAGTACCTCTGGATAAGCCAATAAAGAAAGTTCAACGCCTCTCGGCAAAGAAAGCTAAAGCCCTCGCCGATCGAGTTGCCAAGAAGGAACTAAAGGCTAAACGAAGAGTTCCGCCGAGGAACAAGAGGTACTGCAAGCTCTGTGATATTAGCTGCAATAGCGCACAGACATTCTACGATCACATCAATTCTAAGGGTCATAGGACTAGAGAGAAAAACAAGAAAAAGACCCCTAGGTGTACTGCTTGTGATAGAGTGTTCGATTCCCACGAGGTTCTCAAGCGTCACGAGAACGGGAAGGAACACTTGAAAGTAGTTTTGTCCCAGAGAATTTAAAGAGATCCATTTGTTTGTTTGAAGCGACGTCTTTGGCCTTTGCTTTAGTCTAGAGTTTCGTGTGCTGTGTTCTTATAGAGGTGGGCTTGCCACTACAAGGGACTATCGGTCCCCGGCTTGGGATCTTCGAACAGAACATTAGCACCTCTAGAATATTGCAATGAGTAGCGGAGAAGATCAAGGAGGAGGATCGATGAAGATCGAAAAGCTCACGGATACCAATTTCTACGTGTGGAAACAGAAGATTCAGCTCCTGTTGGCCCTTCGCGATGTGGAACAGTATATTACTGATGGCACCGTTCCTGAAGATGAACAATCTTCCACTTACAAGGCATGGAAGCAAGGGGATCGAAAGGCCCGGGCCATCATCGGCCTGTCGCTGTCCGATGATCACCTGGATCATGTGAGAGATGCTGTCACAGCCAAAGAAATGTGGGACGCCATCTTGGAAGTTTTTGAGCGCCACACATTACTAAATAAGCTGGCGGCCCGGAGAGACTTCTACACGGTCACCATGCTAGACAATGAGAAAGTTTTGCCATACATAGGACGTGTGCGACACCTAGCAGCTCGCTTAAAGTCAATGGGAGTCATCATTGATGACAAGGAAATGGCTATGGCAGTTCTCAATGGTCTTCCGCAGAGGTTTCAAAATCTCATTGTAGCGCTTGACGCTCTTGGATCCGAAGATAACACGTTCGGAGTAGAATATGTAAAAAGTCGCCTGCTCCAAGAGGAGCAACGTGCATCGATGAGGCTTACTAGAAGGCAGAATCCGCCAAGGTCTGCTCTTATTGGGCACATCCCTGAGGCAAGGCGTGTTTCGACTTTGACATGCACCAACTGTGGTCACAATGGACACTCCGCTGCCCGCTGCTGGGGAAAGGACATCAACGGAAGGCGACCACCGCCACCTGACCGGTTCCTACGTATACAGTCACAGAAGCCTACTGCGATGATTGCTCAAGAGCAAGAAGATCTGGAAATTAATGAAGTCGAGTACATATGTCTGATGAACAAGGTAGATAACTCTGGTATCAACATAACCTCAAACACTTGGCTTATCGACTCTGGATGCTCCGCACACATGACATTTGACAAGAGACTGTTCTCCGACTACAGGGAGGTCTCAAACAGCCGCGTAGAAATGGGAACAAAAGCGTGTGCAGTAGTAGCTGGAGTCGGGACCGTCCCCATTACGCTTTTAGTGAGCGGAGTTCAAAAGTCATGCAAGCTCACCAATGTGCTGCACGTTCCAAGCTTTGCTTTTTCCCTAATCTCTGTACGTAAGATGGTCGATAATGGATTTGACGTTGAGTTCGTTCGTGACAAGTGCACTGTGAAGAGGAGTGACTGCATCGTGGCTACTGCCACAAGTCGAGGAGAGCTGTATGTGCTTGACACATGTAACGAGGTTCATTCGGCGCACAAAGCCTCTTTGAAGACATGGCATGAAAGATTGGCCCACGTTCACACTCAAGGAATATTGTCCATGGCTCGTAAGAACGTGGTAAGTGGACTTCATATCTCCTCTTCAGATATAACAAGAGACGCTAGCTCATCTTCTGACTGTGAATCTGTGACATGTGATGCGTGTGTGTTAGGAAAAGCAACTCGTGCTGTGATTCCTAAACAGCGCTCTGGAGGCAGGGCCAAACATTTGTTAGACTTGGTCCATTCGGACGTCTGCGGCCCACTCCAAGTACAGTCAGTAGGTGGTGCTAGATACTTTGTCACTTTTATCGATGACCACTCAAACTGGAGTGTTGTCTATCCGATGAAGAGTAAAGATGAAACGTTCCATTTTTATCAGAAGTTTGCCCAATATGCCTTCACACACACTGGTCTTTTGTTGATTTGGCAAGCGATACATGACCCACATCGGTGCCAAACCTCATAAGAGGCATGAGGCATGTTCCACGTGTACACATGACACGTGTCGAATGAAGGGTGGCGCTAAGGCATTCCGGAAGAAATCCAAAGTTCCCAGGACGAAAGTACGATTTTGAGAGATCAGCGATTTAGAGGGCAAATGTTGTTTATGGGGTGATTTTACGTAGGGTAGGTACTATAAGTGGATGATGGATACTGTATGAGAGATATGCTGAGGAAAGCTTGTACACGTGTACGTGGTGGCAGTTGTGTATGTGATGTACACGTGGTACAGCTAAGAGAAGAAACCTTTTTGTGCAGTGTTGTACACGTACTGTACTAGTGCAAATGAGGAACTGTACTTCGCACTGTACATCGTAATATACAAGTACTGTACTCCTTACTATACCTGAGTTTGTACAGTGAATCAATTATGGCATACTGTCATGACTGCTAGAAAGAGTATTTGATTTTATATATGTATGAGGATTCTAGTTATGATTAACGGTTTTATCCAGCTGCATCAAAAATCGGTTATGTGATTCATCATACGTATGTGGTTTCTAGTTATGATATTGGTTTGTACAACTGCATCCAAAAATCAGTTATGTGATTCCATCATACGTATGTGGTTTCTAGTTATGATATTGGTTTGTACAACTGCATCCAAAAATCAGTTATGTGATTCCATCATACGTATGTGGTTTCTAGTTATGATTGGTTTGTACAACTGCATCAAAAATCAGTTATGTGATTCCATCATATGTATGAGGTTCGTAATTATGATGAAGATTGGACGACTGCATCCAAAATCAGTTATGTGATCCATCATACGTATGTGGTTCTAGTTATGATATTGGTTTGTACAACTGCATCCAAAAATCAGTTATGTGATTCCATCATACGTATGTGGTTCTAGTTATGATATTGGTTTGTACACTGCATCCAAAAATCAGTTATGTGATTCCATCATACGTATGTGGTTTCTAGTTATGATATTGGTTTGTACAACTGCATCCAAAAATCAGTTATGTGATTCCATCATACGTATGTGGTTTCTAGTTATGATATTGGTTTGTACAACTGCATCCAAAAATCAGTTATGTGATTCCATCATACGTATGTGGTTTCTAGTTATGATATTGGTTTGTACAACTGCATCCAAAAATCAGTTATGTGATTCCATCATATGTATGAGGTTCTAATTATGATGAAGATTGGACCGACTGCATCCAAAAATCAGTTATGTGATTCCATCATATGTATGAGGTTCGTAATTATGATGAAGATTGGACCGACTGCATCCAAAAATCAGTTATGTGATTCCATCATATGTATGAGGTTCGTATTATGATGAAGATTGCACCGACTGCATCCAAAAATCAGTTATGTGATTCTATTTTACGTATGACGGATTGAGTCCGTTATTTTGGCACAAGGGAATTCGTTTCCGGTAAGTCTGCAAAATAAGGTACTGTATTGATGTGTGTATTGGGCCAACCTATTTACACAAATTTGTCAACTTTGGAAGCAGTTCCAAATTTGCCCCTAATGACTGTTATCACCGGGCCAAGATCTTGAAATCCGCTCAAATGGCTCAGTTTGTGGGATTCTGTTAGTGGACGCAGTGAGTTAGAAAGTAGTTGTAGGTTGTACTTAAGGCCAGGATTTTAGAGTTCCGAGTAAATTCTGGGTAGCTAAGCCCGCAACTTCATCCGTCCAGCAAATTCCTTCACCCTCTCCGATTCCCATTAGGTTATGGGCCCAGTTCAACGCCGTCTCTTTCTCTGAACCCCGTAAGTCGCCGTGTGTTGCTGCATTGTTTTCTTGTCTATCTCAGTCTCTTGATTATGTCTACTCGTTCCGGTAAGCTATTTGAATAATTCCATTTCTTTGCACATCGAAGTGATTCTCTTTGCACCTTTTGGTTGGTCTAAAGACTCATAATCCCAAAAGCTGTTACTGACGATCACTTCCACTTTTGTGCCTGCTTTTGCGGGGTTGTGCTAGACTCGGAATTAGCCCTGGTGCCCCGAGTGCCCAGGGCTGCGACAGTTAGGACTTTGCCATCTGTGGGGAGGACAGTTGTGGAATCGATCGAAGTACTCGAACCAGAAGGACCGCCGCCGAAGACGCTCGCGCTTCCCTCGTCTAGGGAAAGGTATAGGATCCCTCGTAAGTCAGTACCTCTGGATAAGCCAATAAAGAAAGTTCAACGCCTCTCGGCAAAGAAAGCTAAAGCCCTCGCCGATCGAGTTGCCAAGAAGGAACTAAAGGCTAAACGAAGAGTTCCGCCGAGGAACAAGAGGTACTGCAAGCTCTGTGATATTAGCTGCAATAGCGCACAGACATTCTACGATCACATCAATTCTAAGGGTCATAGGACTAGAGAGAAAAACAAGAAAAAGACCCCTAGGTGTACTGCTTGTGATAGAGTGTTCGATTCCCACGAGGTTCTCAAGCGTCACGAGAACGGGAAGGAACACTTGAAAGTAGTTTTGTCCCAGAGAATTTAAAGAGATCCATTTGTTTGTTTGAAGCGACGTCTTTGGCCTTTGCTTTAGTCTAGAGTTTCGTGTGCTGTGTTCTTATAGAGGTGGGCTTGCCACTACAAGGGACTATCGGTCCCCGGATTGGGATCTTCGAACAGAACATTAGCACCTCTAGAATATTGCAATGAGTAGCGGAGAAGATCAAGGAGGAGGATCGATGAAGATCGAAAAGCTCACGGATACCAATTTCTACGTGTGGAAACAGAAGATTCAGCTCCTGTTGGCCCTTCGCGATGTGGAACAGTATATTACTGATGGCACCGTTCCTGAAGATGAACAATCTTCCACTTACAAGGCATGGAAGCAAGGGGATCGAAAGGCCCGGGCCATCATCGGCCTGTCGCTGTCCGATGATCACCTGGATCATGTGAGAGATGCTGTCACAGCCAAAGAAATGTGGGACGCCATCTTGGAAGTTTTTGAGCGCCACACATTACTAAATAAGCTGGCGGCCCGGAGAGACTTCTACACGGTCACCATGCTAGACAATGAGAAAGTTTTGCCATACATAGGACGTGTGCGACACCTAGCAGCTCGCTTAAAGTCAATGGAAGTCATCATTGATGACAAGGAAATGGCTATGGCAGTTCTCAATGGTCTTCCGCAGAGGTTTCAAAATCTCATTGTAGCGCTTGACGCTCTTGGATCCGAAGATAACACGTTCGGAGTAGAATATGTAAAAAGTCGCCTGCTCCAAGAGGAGCAACGTGCATCGATGAGGCTTACTAGAAGGCAGAATCCGCCAAGGTCTGCTCTTATTGGGCACATCCCTGAGGCAAGGCGTGTTTCGACTTTGACATGCACCAACTGTGGTCACAATGGACACTCCGCTGCCCGCTGCTGGGGAAAGGACATCAACGGAAGGCGACCACCGCCACCTGACCGGTTCCTACGTATACAGTCACAGAAGCCTACTGCGATGATTGCTCAAGAGCAAGAAGATCTGGAAATTAATGAAGTCGAGTACATATGTCTGATGAACAAGGTAGATAACTCTGGTATCAACATAACCTCAAACACTTGGCTTATCGACTCTGGATGCTCCGCACACATGACATATGACAAGAGACTGTTCTCCGACTACAGGGAGGTCTCAAACAGCCGCGTAGAAATGGGAACAAAAGCGTGTGCAGTAGTAGCTGGAGTCGGGACCGTCCCCATTACGCTTTTAGTGAGCGGAGTTCAAAAGTCATGCAAGCTCACCAATGTGCTGCACGTTCCAAGCTTTGCTTTTTCCCTAATCTCTGTACGTAAGATGGTCGATAATGGATTTGACGTTGAGTTCGTTCGTGACAAGTGCACTGTGAAGAGGAGTGACTGCATCGTGGCTACTGCCACAAGTCGAGGAGACCTGTATGTGCTTGACACATGTAACGAGGTTCATTCGGCGCACAAAGCCTCTTTGAAGACATGGAATGAAAGATTGGCCCACGTTCACACTCAAGGAATATTGTCCATGGCTCGTAAGAACGTGGTAAGTGGACTTCATATCTCCTCTTCAGATATAACAAGAGACGCTAGCTCATCTTCTGACTGTGAATCTGTGACATGTGATGCGTGTGTGTTAGGAAAAGCAACTCGTGCTGTGATTCCTAAACAGCGCTCTGGAGGCAGGGCCAAACATTTGTTAGACTTGGTCCATTCGGACGTCTGCGGCCCACTCCAAGTACAGTCAGTAGGTGGTGCTAGATACTTTGTCACTTTTATCGATGACCACTCAAACTGGAGTGTTGTCTATCCGATGAAGAGTAAAGATGAAACGTTCCATTTTTATCAGAAGTTTGCCCAATATGCCTTCACACACACTGGTCTTTTGTTGATTTGGCAAGACGATCACATGACCCCACATCGGTGCCAAACCTCATAAGAGGCATGAGGCATGTTCCACGTGTACACATGCACACGTGTCGAATGAAGGGTGGCGCTAAGGCATTCCGGAAGAAATCCAAAGTTCCCAGGGACGAAAGTACGATTTTGAGAGATCAGCGATTTAGAGGGCAAAATGTTGTTTATGGGGTGATTTTACGTAGGGTAGGGTACTATAAGTGGATGATGAGTATACTGTATGAGAGATATGCTGAGGAAAGCTATGTACACGTGTACGTGGTGGCAGTTGTGTATGTGATGTACACGTGGTACAGCTAAGAGAAGAAACCTTTTTGTGCAGTGTTGTACACGTACTGTACTAATGCCAAATGAGGAACTGTACTTCGCACTGTACATCGTAATACGCAAAGTACTGTACTTCTTACTATACCTGAGTTTGTACAGTAGGAATCAATTATGGCAATATTGTCATGACTGCTAGAAAGAGGTATTTGATTTTATATTATGTATGAGGATTCTAGTTATGATTAAGGGTTTTATCCAGCTGCATCCAAAAATCGGTTATGTGATTTCATCATATGTATGAGGTTTCTAGTTATGATTACGGGTTTTATCCAGCTGCATCCAAAAATCAGTTATGTGATTCCATCATACGTATGTGGTTTCTAGTTATGATATTGGTTTGTACAACTGCATCCAAAAATCAGTTATGTGATTCCATCATACGTATGTGGTTTCTAGTTATGATATTGGTTTGTACAACTGCATCCAAAAATCAGTTATGTGATTCCATCATACGTATGTGGTTTCTAGTTATGATATTGGTTTGTACAACTGCATCCAAAAATCAGTTATGTGATTCCATCATACGTATGTGGTTTCTAGTTAATGATGATTGGTTGGACACTGCATCCAAAAATCAGTTATGTGATTCCATCATACGTATGTGGTTTCTAGTTATGATATTGGTTTGTACAACTGCATCCAAAAATCAGTTATGTGATTCCATCATACGTATGTGGTTTCTAGTTATGATATTGGTTTGTACAACTGCATCCAAAAATCAGTTATGTGATTCCATCATATGTATGAGGTTTAATTATGATATTGGTTACACTGCATCCAAAAATCAGTTATGTGATTCCATCATATGTATGAGGTTCTAATTATGATGATTGGTTGACACTGCATCCAAAAATCAGTTATGTGATTCCATCATACGTATGTGGTTTCTAGTTATGATATTGGTTTGTACAACTGCATCCAAAAATCAGTTATGTGATTCCATCATACGTATGTGGTTCTAGTTATGATATTGGTTTGTACAACTGCATCCAAAAATCAGTTATGTGATTCCATCATACGTATGTGGTTCTTAATTATGATGATTGGACAACTGCATCCAAAATCAGTTATGTGATTCCATCATATGTATGAGGTTCTAATTATGATGAAGATTGGACCGACTGCATCCAAAAATCAGTTATGTGATTCCATCATATGTATGAGGTTCGTAATTATGATGAAGATTGGACCGACTGCATCCAAAAATCAGTTATGTGATCCATCATATGTATGAGGTTCGTATTATATGAAGATTGAGTATGTCCAGTCAGTTATGTTGATCTATTTTACGTATGACGGATTGAGTCCGTTATTTTGGCACAAGGGAATTCTGTTCCGGTAAGTCTGCAAAATAAGGTACTGTATTGATGTGTGTATTGGGCCAACCTATTTACAAATTTGTCAACTTTGGAAGCAGTTCCAAATTTGCCCCTAATGACTGTTATCACCGGGCCAAGATCTTGAAATCCGCTCAAATGGCTCAGTTTGTGGGATTCTGTTAGTGGACGCAGTGAGTTAGAAAGTAGTTGTAGGTTGTACTTAAGGCCAGGATTTTAGAGTTCCGAGTAAATTCTGGGTAGCTAAGCCCGCAACTTCATCCGTCCAGCAAATTCCTTCACCCTCTCCGATTCCCATTAGGTTATGGGCCCAGTTCAACGCCGTCTCTTTCTCTGAACCCCGTAAGTCGCCGTGTGTTGCTGCATTGTTTTCTTGTCTATCTCAGTCTCTTGATTATGTCTACTCGTTCCGGTAAGCTATTTGAATAATTCCATTTCTTTGCACATCGAAGTGATTCTCTTTGCACCTTTTGGTTGGTCTAAAGACTCATAATCCCAAAAGCTGTTACTGACGATCACTTCCACTTTTGTGCCTGCTTTTGCGGGGTTGTGCTAGACTCGGAATTAGCCCTGGTGCCCCGAGTGCCCAGGGCTGCGACAGTTAGGACTTTGCCATCTGTGGGGAGGACAGTTGTGGAATCGATCGAAGTACTCGAACCAGAAGGACCGCCGCCGAAGACGCTCGCGCTTCCCTCGTCTAGGGAAAGGTATAGGATCCCTCGTAAGTCAGTACCTCTGGATAAGCCAATAAAGAAAGTTCAACGCCTCTCGGCAAAGAAAGCTAAAGCCCTCGCCGATCGAGTTGCCAAGAAGGAACTAAAGGCTAAACGAAGAGTTCCGCCGAGGAACAAGAGGTACTGCAAGCTCTGTGATATTAGCTGCAATAGCGCACAGACATTCTACGATCACATCAATTCTAAGGGTCATAGGACTAGAGAGAAAAACAAGAAAAAGACCCCTAGGTGTACTGCTTGTGATAGAGTGTTCGATTCCCACGAGGTTCTCAAGCGTCACGAGAACGGGAAGGAACACTTGAAAGTAGTTTTGTCCCAGAGAATTTAAAGAGATCCATTTGTTTGTTTGAAGCGACGTCTTTGGCCTTTGCTTTAGTCTAGAGTTTCGTGTGCTGTGTTCTTATAGAGGTGGGCTTGCCACTACAAGGGACTATCGGTCCCCGGATTGGGATCTTCGAACAGAACATTAGCACCTCTAGAATATTGCAATGAGTAGCGGAGAAGATCAAGGAGGAGGATCGATGAAGATCGAAAAGCTCACGGATACCAATTTCTACGTGTGGAAACAGAAGATTCAGCTCCTGTTGGCCCTTCGCGATGTGGAACAGTATATTACTGATGGCACCGTTCCTGAAGATGAACAATCTTCCACTTACAAGGCATGGAAGCAAGGGGATCGAAAGGCCCGGGCCATCATCGGCCTGTCGCTGTCCGATGATCACCTGGATCATGTGAGAGATGCTGTCACAGCCAAAGAAATGTGGGACGCCATCTTGGAAGTTTTTGAGCGCCACACATTACTAAATAAGCTGGCGGCCCGGAGAGACTTCTACACGGTCACCATGCTAGACAATGAGAAAGTTTTGCCATACATAGGACGTGTGCGACACCTAGCAGCTCGCTTAAAGTCAATGGAAGTCATCATTGATGACAAGGAAATGGCTATGGCAGTTCTCAATGGTCTTCCGCAGAGGTTTCAAAATCTCATTGTAGCGCTTGACGCTCTTGGATCCGAAGATAACACGTTCGGAGTAGAATATGTAAAAAGTCGCCTGCTCCAAGAGGAGCAACGTGCATCGATGAGGCTTACTAGAAGGCAGAATCCGCCAAGGTCTGCTCTTATTGGGCACATCCCTGAGGCAAGGCGTGTTTCGACTTTGACATGCACCAACTGTGGTCACAATGGACACTCCGCTGCCCGCTGCTGGGGAAAGGACATCAACGGAAGGCGACCACCGCCACCTGACCGGTTCCTACGTATACAGTCACAGAAGCCTACTGCGATGATTGCTCAAGAGCAAGAAGATCTGGAAATTAATGAAGTCGAGTACATATGTCTGATGAACAAGGTAGATAACTCTGGTATCAACATAACCTCAAACACTTGGCTTATCGACTCTGGATGCTCCGCACACATGACATATGACAAGAGACTGTTCTCCGACTACAGGGAGGTCTCAAACAGCCGCGTAGAAATGGGAACAAAAGCGTGTGCAGTAGTAGCTGGAGTCGGGACCGTCCCCATTACGCTTTTAGTGAGCGGAGTTCAAAAGTCATGCAAGCTCACCAATGTGCTGCACGTTCCAAGCTTTGCTTTTTCCCTAATCTCTGTACGTAAGATGGTCGATAATGGATTTGACGTTGTTCGTTCGTGACAAGTGCACTGTGAAGAGGAGTGACTGCATCGTGGCTACTGCCACAAGTCGAGGAGACCTGTATGTGCTTGACACATGTAACGAGGTTCATTCGGCGCACAAAGCCTCTTTGAAGACATGGAATGAAAGATTGGCCCACGTTCACACTCAAGGAATATTGTCCATGGCTCGTAAGAACGTGGTAAGTGGACTTCATATCTCCTCTTCAGATATAACAAGAGACGCTAGCTCATCTTCTGACTGTGAATCTGTGACATGTGATGCGTGTGTGTTAGGAAAAGCAACTCGTGCTGTGATTCCTAAACAGCGCTCTGGAGGCAGGGCCAAACATTTGTTAGACTTGGTCCATTCGGACGTCTGCGGCCCACTCCAAGTACAGTCAGTAGGTGGTGCTAGATACTTTGTCACTTTTATCGATGACCACTCAAACTGGAGTGTTGTCTATCCGATGAAGAGTAAAGATGAAACGTTCCATTTTTATCAGAAGTTTGCCCAATATGCCTTCACACACACTGGTCTTTTGTTGATTTGGCAAGACGATCACATGACCCCACATCGGTGCCAAACCTCATAAGAGGCATGAGGCATGTTCCACGTGTACACATGCACACGTGTCGAATGAAGGGTGGCGCTAAGGCATTCCGGAAGAAATCCAAAGTTCCCAGGGACGAAAGTACGATTTTGAGAGATCAGCGATTTAGAGGGCAAAATGTTGTTTATGGGGTGATTTTACGTAGGGTAGGGTACTATAAGTGGATGATGAGTATACTGTATGAGAGATATGCTGAGGAAAGCTATGTACACGTGTACGTGGTGGCAGTTGTGTATGTGATGTACACGTGGTACAGCTAAGAGAAGAAACCTTTTTGTGCAGTGTTGTACACGTACTGTACTAATGCCAAATGAGGAACTGTACTTCGCACTGTACATCGTAATACGCAAAGTACTGTACTTCTTACTATACCTGAGTTTGTACAGTAGGAATCAATTATGGCAATATTGTCATGACTGCTAGAAAGAGGTATTTGATTTTATATTATGTATGAGGATTCTAGTTATGATTAAGGGTTTTATCCAGCTGCATCCAAAAATCGGTTATGTGATTTCATCATATGTATGAGGTTTCTAGTTATGATTACGGGTTTTATCCAGCTGCATCCAAAAATCAGTTATGTGATTCCATCATACGTATGTGGTTTCTAGTTATGATATTGGTTTGTACAACTGCATCCAAAAATCAGTTATGTGATTCCATCATACGTATGTGGTTTCTAGTTATGATATTGGTTTGTACAACTGCATCCAAAAATCAGTTATGTGATTCCATCATACGTATGAGGTTCTAGTTATGATATGATTGGACACTGCATCCAAAAATCAGTTATGTGATTCCATCATACGTATGTGGTTCGTAATTATGATATTGGTTGACTGCATCCAAAAATCAGTTATGTGATTCCATCATACGTATGTGGTTCTAGTTATGATATTGGTTTGTACAACTGCATCCAAAAATCAGTTATGTGATTCCATCATATGTATGAGGTTCTTATTATGAATATTGGTTTGTACAACTGCATCCAAAAATCAGTTATGTGATTCCATCATATGTATGAGGTTCTTAATTATGATGAAGATTGGACCGACTGCATCCAAAAATCAGTTATGTGATTCCATCATATGTATGAGGTTCGTAATTATGATGAAGATTGGACCGACTGCATCCAAAAATCAGTTATGTGATTCCATCATATGTATGAGGTTCGTAATTATGATGAAGATTGCACCGACTGCATCCAAAAATCAGTTATGTGATTCTATTTTACGTATGACGGATTGAGTCCGTTATTTTGGCACAAGGGAATTCGTTTCCGGTAAGTCTGCAAAATAAGGTACTGTATTGATGTGTGTATTGGGCCAACCTATTTACACAAATTTGTCAACTTTGGAAGCAGTTCCAAATTTGCCCCTAATGACTGTTATCACCGGGCCAAGATCTTGAAATCCGCTCAAATGGCTCAGTTTGTGGGATTCTGTTAGTGGACGCAGTGAGTTAGAAAGTAGTTGTAGGTTGTACTTAAGGCCAGGATTTTAGAGTTCCGAGTAAATTCTGGGTAGCTAAGCCCGCAACTTCATCCGTCCAGCAAATTCCTTCACCCTCTCCGATTCCCATTAGGTTATGGGCCCAGTTCAACGCCGTCTCTTTCTCTGAACCCCGTAAGTCGCCGTGTGTTGCTGCATTGTTTTCTTGTCTATCTCAGTCTCTTGATTATGTCTACTCGTTCCGGTAAGCTATTTGAATAATTCCATTTCTTTGCACATCGAAGTGATTCTCTTTGCACCTTTTGGTTGGTCTAAAGACTCATAATCCCAAAAGCTGTTACTGACGATCACTTCCACTTTTGTGCCTGCTTTTGCGGGGTTGTGCTAGACTCGGAATTAGCCCTGGTGCCCCGAGTGCCCAGGGCTGCGACAGTTAGGACTTTGCCATCTGTGGGGAGGACAGTTGTGGAATCGATCGAAGTACTCGAACCAGAAGGACCGCCGCCGAAGACGCTCGCGCTTCCCTCGTCTAGGGAAAGGTATAGGATCCCTCGTAAGTCAGTACCTCTGGATAAGCCAATAAAGAAAGTTCAACGCCTCTCGGCAAAGAAAGCTAAAGCCCTCGCCGATCGAGTTGCCAAGAAGGAACTAAAGGCTAAACGAAGAGTTCCGCCGAGGAACAAGAGGTACTGCAAGCTCTGTGATATTAGCTGCAATAGCGCACAGACATTCTACGATCACATCAATTCTAAGGGTCATAGGACTAGAGAGAAAAACAAGAAAAAGACCCCTAGGTGTACTGCTTGTGATAGAGTGTTCGATTCCCACGAGGTTCTCAAGCGTCACGAGAACGGGAAGGAACACTTGAAAGTAGTTTTGTCCCAGAGAATTTAAAGAGATCCATTTGTTTGTTTGAAGCGACGTCTTTGGCCTTTGCTTTAGTCTAGAGTTTCGTGTGCTGTGTTCTTATAGAGGTGGGCTTGCCACTACAAGGGACTATCGGTCCCCGGATTGGGATCTTCGAACAGAACATTAGCACCTCTAGAATATTGCAATGAGTAGCGGAGAAGATCAAGGAGGAGGATCGATGAAGATCGAAAAGCTCACGGATACCAATTTCTACGTGTGGAAACAGAAGATTCAGCTCCTGTTGGCCCTTCGCGATGTGGAACAGTATATTACTGATGGCACCGTTCCTGAAGATGAACAATCTTCCACTTACAAGGCATGGAAGCAAGGGGATCGAAAGGCCCGGGCCATCATCGGCCTGTCGCTGTCCGATGATCACCTGGATCATGTGAGAGATGCTGTCACAGCCAAAGAAATGTGGGACGCCATCTTGGAAGTTTTTGAGCGCCACACATTACTAAATAAGCTGGCGGCCCGGAGAGACTTCTACACGGTCACCATGCTAGACAATGAGAAAGTTTTGCCATACATAGGACGTGTGCGACACCTAGCAGCTCGCTTAAAGTCAATGGAAGTCATCATTGATGACAAGGAAATGGCTATGGCAGTTCTCAATGGTCTTCCGCAGAGGTTTCAAAATCTCATTGTAGCGCTTGACGCTCTTGGATCCGAAGATAACACGTTCGGAGTAGAATATGTAAAAAGTCGCCTGCTCCAAGAGGAGCAACGTGCATCGATGAGGCTTACTAGAAGGCAGAATCCGCCAAGGTCTGCTCTTATTGGGCACATCCCTGAGGCAAGGCGTGTTTCGACTTTGACATGCACCAACTGTGGTCACAATGGACACTCCGCTGCCCGCTGCTGGGGAAAGGACATCAACGGAAGGCGACCACCGCCACCTGACCGGTTCCTACGTATACAGTCACAGAAGCCTACTGCGATGATTGCTCAAGAGCAAGAAGATCTGGAAATTAATGAAGTCGAGTACATATGTCTGATGAACAAGGTAGATAACTCTGGTATCAACATAACCTCAAACACTTGGCTTATCGACTCTGGATGCTCCGCACACATGACATATGACAAGAGACTGTCTCCGACTACAGGGAGGTCTCAAACAGCCGCGTAGAAATGGGAACAAAAGCGTGTGCAGTAGTAGCTGGAGTCGGGACCGTCCCCATTACGCTTTTAGTGAGCGGAGTTCAAAAGTCATGCAAGCTCACCAATGTGCTGCACGTTCCAAGCTTTGCTTTTTCCCTAATCTCTGTACGTAAGATGGTCGATAATGGATTTGACGTTGAGTTCGTTCGTGACAAGTGCACTGTGAAGAGGAGTGACTGCATCGTGGCTACTGCCACAAGTCGAGGAGACCTGTATGTGCTTGACACATGTAACGAGGTTCATTCGGCGCACAAAGCCTCTTTGAAGACATGGAATGAAAGATTGGCCCACGTTCACACTCAAGGAATATTGTCCATGGCTCGTAAGAACGTGGTAAGTGGACTTCATATCTCCTCTTCAGATATAACAAGAGACGCTAGCTCATCTTCTGACTGTGAATCTGTGACATGTGATGCGTGTGTGTTAGGAAAAGCAACTCGTGCTGTGATTCCTAAACAGCGCTCTGGAGGCAGGGCCAAACATTTGTTAGACTTGGTCCATTCGGACGTCTGCGGCCCACTCCAAGTACAGTCAGTAGGTGGTGCTAGATACTTTGTCACTTTTATCGATGACCACTCAAACTGGAGTGTTGTCTATCCGATGAAGAGTAAAGATGAAACGTTCCATTTTTATCAGAAGTTTGCCCAATATGCCTTCACACACACTGGTCTTTTGTTGATTTGGCAAGACGATCACATGACCCCACATCGGTGCCAAACCTCATAAGAGGCATGAGGCATGTTCCACGTGTACACATGCACACGTGTCGAATGAAGGGTGGCGCTAAGGCATTCCGGAAGAAATCCAAAGTTCCCAGGGACGAAAGTACGATTTTGAGAGATCAGCGATTTAGAGGGCAAAATGTTGTTTATGGGGTGATTTTACGTAGGGTAGGGTACTATAAGTGGATGATGAGTATACTGTATGAGAGATATGCTGAGGAAAGCTATGTACACGTGTACGTGGTGGCAGTTGTGTATGTGATGTACACGTGGTACAGCTAAGAGAAGAAACCTTTTTGTGCAGTGTTGTACACGTACTGTACTAATGCCAAATGAGGAACTGTACTTCGCACTGTACATCGTAATACGCAAAGTACTGTACTTCTTACTATACCTGAGTTTGTACAGTAGGAATCAATTATGGCAATATTGTCATGACTGCTAGAAAGAGGTATTTGATTTTATATTATGTATGAGGATTCTAGTTATGATTAAGGGTTTTATCCAGCTGCATCCAAAAATCGGTTATGTGATTTCATCATATGTATGAGGTTTCTAGTTATGATTACGGGTTTTATCCAGCTGCATCCAAAAATCAGTTATGTGATTCCATCATACGTATGTGGTTTCTAGTTATGATATTGGTTTGTACAACTGCATCCAAAAATCAGTTATGTGATTCCATCATACGTATGTGGTTTCTAGTTATGATATTGGTTTGTACAACTGCATCCAAAAATCAGTTATGTGATTCCATCATACGTATGTGGTTTCTAGTTATGATATTGGTTTGTACAACTGCATCCAAAAATCAGTTATGTGATTCCATCATACGTATGTGGTTTCTAGTTATGATATTGGTTTGTACAACTGCATCCAAAAATCAGTTATGTGATTCCATCATACGTATGTGGTTTCTAGTTATGATATTGGTTTGTACAACTGCATCCAAAAATCAGTTATGTGATTCCATCATATGTATGAGGTTCTTAATTATGATGAAGATTGGACGACTGCATCCAAAAATCAGTTATGTGATTCCATCATATGTATGAGGTTCGTAATTATGATGAAGATTGGACGACTGCATCCAAAAATCAGTTATGTGATTCCATCATATGTATGAGGTTCGTAATTATGATGAAGATTGCACCGACTGCATCCAAAAATCAGTTATGTGATTCTATTTTACGTATGACGGATTGAGTCCGTTATTTTGGCACAAGGGAATTCGTTTCCGGTAAGTCTGCAAAATAAGGTACTGTATTGATGTGTGTATTGGGCCAACCTATTTACACAAATTTGTCAACTTTGGAAGCAGTTCCAAATTTGCCCCTAATGACTGTTATCACCGGGCCAAGATCTTGAAATCCGCTCAAATGGCTCAGTTTGTGGGATTCTGTTAGTGGACGCAGTGAGTTAGAAAGTAGTTGTAGGTTGTACTTAAGGCCAGGATTTTAGAGTTCCGAGTAAATTCTGGGTAGCTAAGCCCGCAACTTCATCCGTCCAGCAAATTCCTTCACCCTCTCCGATTCCCATTAGGTTATGGGCCCAGTTCAACGCCGTCTCTTTCTCTGAACCCCGTAAGTCGCCGTGTGTTGCTGCATTGTTTTCTTGTCTATCTCAGTCTCTTGATTATGTCTACTCGTTCCGGTAAGCTATTTGAATAATTCCATTTCTTTGCACATCGAAGTGATTCTCTTTGCACCTTTTGGTTGGTCTAAAGACTCATAATCCCAAAAGCTGTTACTGACGATCACTTCCACTTTTGTGCCTGCTTTTGCGGGGTTGTGCTAGACTCGGAATTAGCCCTGGTGCCCCGAGTGCCCAGGGCTGCGACAGTTAGGACTTTGCCATCTGTGGGGAGGACAGTTGTGGAATCGATCGAAGTACTCGAACCAGAAGGACCGCCGCCGAAGACGCTCGCGCTTCCCTCGTCTAGGGAAAGGTATAGGATCCCTCGTAAGTCAGTACCTCTGGATAAGCCAATAAAGAAAGTTCAACGCCTCTCGGCAAAGAAAGCTAAAGCCCTCGCCGATCGAGTTGCCAAGAAGGAACTAAAGGCTAAACGAAGAGTTCCGCCGAGGAACAAGAGGTACTGCAAGCTCTGTGATATTAGCTGCAATAGCGCACAGACATTCTACGATCACATCAATTCTAAGGGTCATAGGACTAGAGAGAAAAACAAGAAAAAGACCCCTAGGTGTACTGCTTGTGATAGAGTGTTCGATTCCCACGAGGTTCTCAAGCGTCACGAGAACGGGAAGGAACACTTGAAAGTAGTTTTGTCCCAGAGAATTTAAAGAGATCCATTTGTTTGTTTGAAGCGACGTCTTTGGCCTTTGCTTTAGTCTAGAGTTTCGTGTGCTGTGTTCTTATAGAGGTGGGCTTGCCACTACAAGGGACTATCGGTCCCCGGATTGGGATCTTCGAACAGAACATTAGCACCTCTAGAATATTGCAATGAGTAGCGGAGAAGATCGAAGAGGAGGATCGATGAAGATCGAAAAGCTCACGGATACCAATTTCTACGTGTGGAAACAGAAGATTCAGCTCCTGTTGGCCCTTCGCGATGTGGAACAGTATATTACTGATGGCACCGTTCCTGAAGATGAACAATCTTCCACTTACAAGGCATGGAAGCAAGGGGATCGAAAGGCCCGGGCCATCATCGGCCTGTCGCTGTCCGATGATCACCTGGATCATGTGAGAGATGCTGTCACAGCCAAAGAAATGTGGGACGCCATCTTGGAAGTTTTTGAGCGCCACACATTACTAAATAAGCTGGCGGCCCGGAGAGACTTCTACACGGTCACCATGCTAGACAATGAGAAAGTTTTGCCATACATAGGACGTGTGCGACACCTAGCAGCTCGCTTAAAGTCAATGGAAGTCATCATTGATGACAAGGAAATGGCTATGGCAGTTCTCAATGGTCTTCCGCAGAGGTTTCAAAATCTCATTGTAGCGCTTGACGCTCTTGGATCCGAAGATAACACGTTCGGAGTAGAATATGTAAAAAGTCGCCTGCTCCAAGAGGAGCAACGTGCATCGATGAGGCTTACTAGAAGGCAGAATCCGCCAAGGTCTGCTCTTATTGGGCACATCCCTGAGGCAAGGCGTGTTTCGACTTTGACATGCACCAACTGTGGTCACAATGGACACTCCGCTGCCCGCTGCTGGGGAAAGGACATCAACGGAAGGCGACCACCGCCACCTGACCGGTTCCTACGTATACAGTCACAGAAGCCTACTGCGATGATTGCTCAAGAGCAAGAAGATCTGGAAATTAATGAAGTCGAGTACATATGTCTGATGAACAAGGTAGATAACTCTGGTATCAACATAACCTCAAACACTTGGCTTATCGACTCTGGATGCTCCGCACACATGACATATGACAAGAGACTGTTCTCCGACTACAGGGAGGTCTCAAACAGCCGCGTAGAAATGGGAACAAAAGCGTGTGCAGTAGTAGCTGGAGTCGGGACCGTCCCCATTACGCTTTTAGTGAGCGGAGTTCAAAAGTCATGCAAGCTCACCAATGTGCTGCACGTTCCAAGCTTTGCTTTTTCCCTAATCTCTGTACGTAAGATGGTCGATAATGGATTTGACGTTGAGTTCGTTCGTGACAAGTGCACTGTGAAGAGGAGTGACTGCATCGTGGCTACTGCCACAAGTCGAGGAGACCTGTATGTGCTTGACACATGTAACGAGGTTCATTCGGCGCACAAAGCCTCTTTGAAGACATGGAATGAAAGATTGGCCCACGTTCACACTCAAGGAATATTGTCCATGGCTCGTAAGAACGTGGTAAGTGGACTTCATATCTCCTCTTCAGATATAACAAGAGACGCTAGCTCATCTTCTGACTGTGAATCTGTGACATGTGATGCGTGTGTGTTAGGAAAAGCAACTCGTGCTGTGATTCCTAAACAGCGCTCTGGAGGCAGGGCCAAACATTTGTTAGACTTGGTCCATTCGGACGTCTGCGGCCCACTCCAAGTACAGTCAGTAGGTGGTGCTAGATACTTTGTCACTTTTATCGATGACCACTCAAACTGGAGTGTTGTCTATCCGATGAAGAGTAAAGATGAAACGTTCCATTTTTATCAGAAGTTTGCCCAATATGCCTTCACACACACTGGTCTTTTGTTGATTTGGCAAGACGATCACATGACCCCACATCGGTGCCAAACCTCATAAGAGGCATGAGGCATGTTCCACGTGTACACATGCACACGTGTCGAATGAAGGGTGGCGCTAAGGCATTCCGGAAGAAATCCAAAGTTCCCAGGGACGAAAGTACGATTTTGAGAGATCAGCGATTTAGAGGGCAAAATGTTGTTTATGGGGTGATTTTACGTAGGGTAGGGTACTATAAGTGGATGATGAGTATACTGTATGAGAGATATGCTGAGGAAAGCTATGTACACGTGTACGTGGTGGCAGTTGTGTATGTGATGTACACGTGGTACAGCTAAGAGAAGAAACCTTTTTGTGCAGTGTTGTACACGTACTGTACTAATGCCAAATGAGGAACTGTACTTCGCACTGTACATCGTAATACGCAAAGTACTGTACTTCTTACTATACCTGAGTTTGTACAGTAGGAATCAATTATGGCAATATTGTCATGACTGCTAGAAAGAGGTATTTGATTTTATATTATGTATGAGGATTCTAGTTATGATTAAGGGTTTTATCCAGCTGCATCCAAAAATCGGTTATGTGATTTCATCATATGTATGAGGTTTCTAGTTATGATTACGGTTTTATCCAGCTGCATCCAAAAATCAGTTATGTGATTCCATCATACGTATGTGGTTTCTAGTTATGATATTGGTTTGTACAACTGCATCCAAAAATCAGTTATGTGATTCCATCATACGTATGTGGTTTCTAGTTATGATATTGGTTTGTACAACTGCATCCAAAAATCAGTTATGTGATTCCATCATACGTATGTGGTTTCTAGTTATGATATTGGTTTGTACAACTGCATCCAAAAATCAGTTATGTGATTCCATCATACGTATGTGGTTTCTAGTTATGATATTGGTTTGTACAACTGCATCCAAAAATCAGTTATGTGATTCCATCATACGTATGTGGTTTCTAGTTATGATATTGGTTTGTACAACTGCATCCAAAAATCAGTTATGTGATTCCATCATATGTATGAGGTTCTTAATTATGATGAAGATTGGACCGACTGCATCCAAAAATCAGTTATGTGATTCCATCATATGTATGAGGTTCGTAATTATGATGAAGATTGGACCGACTGCATCCAAAAATCAGTTATGTGATTCCATCATATGTATGAGGTTCGTAATTATGATGAAGATTGCACCGACTGCATCCAAAAATCAGTTATGTGATTCTATTTTACGTATGACGGATTGAGTCCGTTATTTTGGCACAAGGGAATTCGTTTCCGGTAAGTCTGCAAAATAAGGTACTGTATTGATGTGTGTATTGGGCCAACCTATTTACACAAATTTGTCAACTTTGGAAGCAGTTCCAAATTTGCCCCTAATGACTGTTATCACCGGGCCAAGATCTTGAAATCCGCTCAAATGGCTCAGTTTGTGGGATTCTGTTAGTGGACGCAGTGAGTTAGAAAGTAGTTGTAGGTTGTACTTAAGGCCAGGATTTTAGAGTTCCGAGTAAATTCTGGGTAGCTAAGCCCGCAACTTCATCCGTCCAGCAAATTCCTTCACCCTCTCCGATTCCCATTAGGTTATGGGCCCAGTTCAACGCCGTCTCTTTCTCTGAACCCCGTAAGTCGCCGTGTGTTGCTGCATTGTTTTCTTGTCTATCTCAGTCTCTTGATTATGTCTACTCGTTCCGGTAAGCTATTTGAATAATTCCATTTCTTTGCACATCGAAGTGATTCTCTTTGCACCTTTTGGTTGGTCTAAAGACTCATAATCCCAAAAGCTGTTACTGACGATCACTTCCACTTTTGTGCCTGCTTTTGCGGGTTGTGCTAGACTCGGAATTAGCCCTGGTGCCCCGAGTGCCCAGGGCTGCGACAGTTAGGACTTTGCCATCTGTGGGGAGGACAGTTGTGGAATCGATCGAAGTACTCGAACCAGAAGGACCGCCGCCGAAGACGCTCGCGCTTCCCTCGTCTAGGGAAAGGTATAGGATCCCTCGTAAGTCAGTACCTCTGGATAAGCCAATAAAGAAAGTTCAACGCCTCTCGGCAAAGAAAGCTAAAGCCCTCGCCGATCGAGTTGCCAAGAAGGAACTAAAGGCTAAACGAAGAGTTCCGCCGAGGAACAAGAGGTACTGCAAGCTCTGTGATATTAGCTGCAATAGCGCACAGACATTCTACGATCACATCAATTCTAAGGGTCATAGGACTAGAGAGAAAAACAAGAAAAAGACCCCTAGGTGTACTGCTTGTGATAGAGTGTTCGATTCCCACGAGGTTCTCAAGCGTCACGAGAACGGGAAGGAACACTTGAAAGTAGTTTTGTCCCAGAGAATTTAAAGAGATCCATTTGTTTGTTTGAAGCGACGTCTTTGGCCTTTGCTTTAGTCTAGAGTTTCGTGTGCTGTGTTCTTATAGAGGTGGGCTTGCCACTACAAGGGACTATCGGTCCCCGGATTGGGATCTTCGAACAGAACATTAGCACCTCTAGAATATTGCAATGAGTAGCGGAGAAGATCAAGGAGGAGGATCGATGAAGATCGAAAAGCTCACGGATACCAATTTCTACGTGTGGAAACAGAAGATTCAGCTCCTGTTGGCCCTTCGCGATGTGGAACAGTATATTACTGATGGCACCGTTCCTGAAGATGAACAATCTTCCACTTACAAGGCATGGAAGCAAGGGGATCGAAAGGCCCGGGCCATCATCGGCCTGTCGCTGTCCGATGATCACCTGGATCATGTGAGAGATGCTGTCACAGCCAAAGAAATGTGGGACGCCATCTTGGAAGTTTTTGAGCGCCACACATTACTAAATAAGCTGGCGGCCCGGAGAGACTTCTACACGGTCACCATGCTAGACAATGAGAAAGTTTTGCCATACATAGGACGTGTGCGACACCTAGCAGCTCGCTTAAAGTCAATGGAAGTCATCATTGATGACAAGGAAATGGCTATGGCAGTTCTCAATGGTCTTCCGCAGAGGTTTCAAAATCTCATTGTAGCGCTTGACGCTCTTGGATCCGAAGATAACACGTTCGGAGTAGAATATGTAAAAAGTCGCCTGCTCCAAGAGGAGCAACGTGCATCGATGAGGCTTACTAGAAGGCAGAATCCGCCAAGGTCTGCTCTTATTGGGCACATCCCTGAGGCAAGGCGTGTTTCGACTTTGACATGCACCAACTGTGGTCACAATGGACACTCCGCTGCCCGCTGCTGGGGAAAGGACATCAACGGAAGGCGACCACCGCCACCTGACCGGTTCCTACGTATACAGTCACAGAAGCCTACTGCGATGATTGCTCAAGAGCAAGAAGATCTGGAAATTAATGAAGTCGAGTACATATGTCTGATGAACAAGGTAGATAACTCTGGTATCAACATAACCTCAAACACTTGGCTTATCGACTCTGGATGCTCCGCACACATGACATATGACAAGAGACTGTTCTCCGACTACAGGGAGGTCTCAAACAGCCGCGTAGAAATGGGAACAAAAGCGTGTGCAGTAGTAGCTGGAGTCGGGACCGTCCCCATTACGCTTTTAGTGAGCGGAGTTCAAAAGTCATGCAAGCTCACCAATGTGCTGCACGTTCCAAGCTTTGCTTTTTCCCTAATCTCTGTACGTAAGATGGTCGATAATGGATTTGACGTTGAGTTCGTTCGTGACAAGTGCACTGTGAAGAGGAGTGACTGCATCGTGGCTACTGCCACAAGTCGAGGAGACCTGTATGTGCTTGACACATGTAACGAGGTTCATTCGGCGCACAAAGCCTCTTTGAAGACATGGAATGAAAGATTGGCCCACGTTCACACTCAAGGAATATTGTCCATGGCTCGTAAGAACGTGGTAAGTGGACTTCATATCTCCTCTTCAGATATAACAAGAGACGCTAGCTCATCTTCTGACTGTGAATCTGTGACATGTGATGCGTGTGTGTTAGGAAAAGCAACTCGTGCTGTGATTCCTAAACAGCGCTCTGGAGGCAGGGCCAAACATTTGTTAGACTTGGTCCATTCGGACGTCTGCGGCCCACTCCAAGTACAGTCAGTAGGTGGTGCTAGATACTTTGTCACTTTTATCGATGACCACTCAAACTGGAGTGTTGTCTATCCGATGAAGAGTAAAGATGAAACGTTCCATTTTTATCAGAAGTTTGCCCAATATGCCTTCACACACACTGGTCTTTTGTTGATTTGGCAAGACGATCACATGACCCCACATCGGTGCCAAACCTCATAAGAGGCATGAGGCATGTTCCACGTGTACACATGCACACGTGTCGAATGAAGGGTGGCGCTAAGGCATTCCGGAAGAAATCCAAAGTTCCCAGGGACGAAAGTACGATTTTGAGAGATCAGCGATTTAGAGGGCAAAATGTTGTTTATGGGGTGATTTTACGTAGGGTACTATAAGTGGATGATGAGTATACTGTATGAGAGATATGCTGAGGAAAGCTATGTACACGTGTACGTGGTGGCAGTTGTGTATGTGATGTACACGTGGTACAGCTAAGAGAAGAAACCTTTTTGTGCAGTGTTGTACACGTACTGTACTAATGCCAAATGAGGAACTGTACTTCGCACTGTACATCGTAATACGCAAAGTACTGTACTTCTTACTATACCTGAGTTTGTACAGTAGGAATCAATTATGGCAATATTGTCATGACTGCTAGAAAGAGGTATTTGATTTTATATTATGTATGAGGATTCTAGTTATGATTAAGGGTTTTATCCAGCTGCATCCAAAAATCGTTATGTGATTCATCATATGTATGAGGTTTCTAGTTATGATTACGGTTTTATCCAGCTGCATCCAAAAATCAGTTATGTGATTCCATCATACGTATGTGGTTTCTAGTTATGATATTGGTTTGTACAACTGCATCCAAAAATCAGTTATGTGATTCCATCATACGTATGTGGTTTCTAGTTATGATATTGGTTTGTACAACTGCATCCAAAAATCAGTTATGTGATTCCATCATACGTATGTGGTTTCTAGTTATGATATTGGTTTGTACAACTGCATCCAAAAATCAGTTATGTGATTCCATCATACGTATGTGGTTTCTAGTTATGATATTGGTTTGTACAACTGCATCCAAAAATCAGTTATGTGATTCCATCATACGTATGTGGTTTCTAGTTATGATATTGGTTTGTACAACTGCATCCAAAAATCAGTTATGTGATTCCATCATATGTATGAGGTTCTTATTATGATGAGATTGGACCAACTGCATCCAAAAATCAGTTATGTGATTCCATCATATGTATGAGGTTCGTAATTATGATGAAGTTGGACCGACTGCATCCAAAAATCAGTTATGTGATTCCATCATATGTATGAGGTTCGTAATTATGATGAAGATTGACCGACTGCATCCAAAAATCAGTTATGTGATTCTATTTTACGTATGACGGATTGAGTCCGTTATTTTGGCACAAGGGAATTCGTTTCCGGTAAGTCTGCAAAATAAGGTACTGTATTGATGTGTGTATTGGGCCAACCTATTTACACAAATTTGTCAACTTTGGAAGCAGTTCCAAATTTGCCCCTAATGACTGTTATCACCGGGCCAAGATCTTGAAATCCGCTCAAATGGCTCAGTTTGTGGGATTCTGTTAGTGGACGCAGTGAGTTAGAAAGTAGTTGTAGGTTGTACTTAAGGCCAGGATTTTAGAGTTCCGAGTAAATTCTGGGTAGCTAAGCCCGCAACTTCATCCGTCCAGCAAATTCCTTCACCCTCTCCGATTCCCATTAGGTTATGGGCCCAGTTCAACGCCGTCTCTTTCTCTGAACCCCGTAAGTCGCCGTGTGTTGCTGCATTGTTTTCTTGTCTATCTCAGTCTCTTGATTATGTCTACTCGTTCCGGTAAGCTATTTGAATAATTCCATTTCTTTGCACATCGAAGTGATTCTCTTTGCACCTTTTGGTTGGTCTAAAGACTCATAATCCCAAAAGCTGTTACTGACGATCACTTCCACTTTTGTGCCTGCTTTGCTGTGTTGTGCTAGACTCGGAATTAGCCCTGGTGCCCCGAGTGCCCAGGGCTGCGACAGTTAGGACTTTGCCATCTGTGGGGAGGACAGCTGTGGAATCGATCGAAGTACTCGAACCAGAAGGACCGCCGCCGAAGACGCTCGCGCTTCCCTCGTCTAGGGAAAGGTATAGGATCCCTCGTAAGTCAGTACCTCTGGATAAGCCAATAAAGAAAGTTCAACGCCTCTCGGCAAAGAAAGCTAAAGCCCTCGCCGATCGAGTTGCCAAGAAGGAACTAAAGGCTAAACGAAGAGTTCCGCCGAGGAACAAGAGGTACTGCAAGCTCTGTGATATTAGCTGCAATAGCGCACAGACATTCTACGATCACATCAATTCTAAGGGTCATAGGACTAGAGAGAAAAAACAAGAAAAAGACCCCTAGGTGTACTGCTTGTGATAGAGTGTTCGATTCCCACGAGGTTCTCAAGCGTCACGAGAACGGGAAGGAACACTTGAAAGTAGTTTTGTCCCAGAGAATTTAAAGAGATCCATTTGTTTGTTTGAAGCGACGTCTTTGGCCTTTGCTTTAGTCTAGAGTTTCGTGTGCTGTGTTCTTATAGAGGTGGGCTTGCCACTACAAGGGACTATCGGTCCCCGGATTGGGATCTTCGAACAGAACATTAGCACCTCTAGAATATTGCAATGAGTAGCGGAGAAGATCAAGGAGGAGGATCGATGAAGATCGAAAAGCTCACGGATACCAATTTCTACGTGTGGAAACAGAAGATTCAGCTCCTGTTGGCCCTTCGCGATGTGGAACAGTATATTACTGATGGCACCGTTCCTGAAGATGAACAATCTTCCACTTACAAGGCATGGAAGCAAGGGGATCGAAAGGCCCGGGCCATCATCGGCCTGTCGCTGTCCGATGATCACCTGGATCATGTGAGAGATGCTGTCACAGCCAAAGAAATGTGGGACGCCATCTTGGAAGTTTTTGAGCGCCACACATTACTAAATAAGCTGGCGGCCCGGAGAGACTTCTACACGGTCACCATGCTAGACAATGAGAAAGTTTTTGCCATACATAGGACGTGTGCGACACCTAGCAGCTCGCTTAAAGTCAATGGGAGTCATCATTGATGACAAGGAAATGGCTATGGCAGTTCTCAATGGTCTTCCGCAGAGGTTTCAAAATCTCATTGTAGCGCTTGACGCTCTTGGATCCGAAGATAACACGTTCGGAGTAGAATATGTAAAAAGTCGCCTGCTCCAAGAGGAGCAACGTGCATCGATGA
>NADL03000872.1:0-51459 GCA_002205965.3 Kappaphycus alvarezii
AAGGGATAGAATGCATGCGATCCCATGGTTTTTAGTTGCCACCTGGACACGTGTACACTTGTAGCATGAAAAAGCGAGTTGCAACCCTTCTTCTGTGTGTACACCTACTACACGTGTAAAATGGGCCAAATCGAAAGTTGCCTGGGACGAAAGCCATTTTCGGGCAACTCAAAATCACGGCGCATTTTGCCATTTTTCAAACCACTTGTATTCTGCGCCTCTGATTGGCTGCTAGATACGCCTCCATACCACTCACATCGCTCCAAGTGGCGATTGTCTGAGCTGATCATTGTGGAGCATTCTGACACTTGGCATGTTATGGTTGGTTGATGGTTTGTCTCTATTCTAGGCTCAAAGTACTGTACCCAATGTGTCATACGTGTACTGTCTCCTATGTGGCATACGTGTACTGTCTCCTCTTTCTGTCGTACGTGTACAGTATTATAGGTGTCGTACGTGTACAAGTAAACAGTGGTTTCTATATTTTATCCTATAGTTGCCTGGACTGGCTGCATACAGTTTACACTATACTCATTATACTGGCTGCATACAAATCACTCTTGCACAAGTATGCAGCCAAAGTATGTTGATGCAGCCACGTTGCTTTTACAGTATTGCACGTATAGCACGTAAGGCTTAATTCACGTTGAACGGCTGCATGAGATTATACGTACTGTTTAACAACGTGAGACAAGCCCGCCAAAATTGTTTTTCTACTTTTATGATATTTAAGTTCCCGCCTTAAGTTCCCGCCTTTGGGTTCTGTTACAGGCCGAGAGATTACAGTTGCGTTGGCGGGTCACGTAAGGCATAATTCACGGGTTGACTGTTTTAGTGTACGTTTACGTAACAGAACATGCATGGCTAGCATGCACGCAATGTTACTTACGTTTTGAATATCGGTAATTATGAATTTCCCGCGCATGCAAATCAGGGATTCTGAGGCATCTCGGCTTGGGTAGGCTATAGGATCAACAAAGATAGTACTGCAAATGTAGATTTTGCTACTTTCATTTTGCTGTTCACGAAGCCGAAGTGAGTACCGGAAACAGTATATAGTTGTAGTCTAATAGCTCACCCAAGTAAAGAAGAGGTACGGACTTGCCTTTGATTTCAACACCAACCTCACCCTTGCCGTTCTATCTCCTTTCTGTTTCTTTTATCCATCTACACTCTTTCCCTACTTCCCTTTTCATTCTCTCTCCTCATCCCTCATCATCCCTGTTCATTCATCAGGTTATGGGCCCAGTCCACGCTACCGCTCTTTCCGCTTGAATCCGTCCCTCAACCGTTGACGTTGACGTTGAGGTAATTGCTTTCTCTGTGTTGTTGGTGCTGTTGGTGTTGTCATTTGTTGCTTTGTGGTGATTGTTGTTGGGTTCTTGTCTTTGTTAGGACCAGTTTGGTGATTGTTAAGCACTGTGTGTGTGGATCCTGAGTGTTTTTGTGGTTCTCATTGTGTGGTTGTTGTGGAAGCTTTTGTTTGATACGGAACCAACTTTAAGGTTGTCAAGCACTCTGTGTGTGGATCCTGAGTGTTTTTGGTTTACCATTGTGTGTTGAATCAGAGCAATCGTTGTTTGTGCTCTACTACTGTTGAGAACATTTTTGTGTTTCAAGCACTCTGTGTGAGGATCCTGAGTGCTTTGTGGTGTCATTGCTCTGGTCTTGTTTGTTGGTTTGGTTTTCTGTCTCTTTTGTGGTGGTCGTGGTCATTCGGCAATCTGTCAGCTCGAGTTTATTGTTTGGAAATATTGGCCTTGTTGTTTGAGGAGTAATCTAGGCCTGGTTGTTGATACCCCTTGCACTCTTGGAAAGCCTTCACGGCAACGGAAAAGAAGAAGACAGAGTGCCGGGGGTCCGCCAAGTTTGTCCGATTCTTTTGCGAATCGTGGTCTTGGCAATCGGTTTTGTGATCCTCTCACCGGCTGTACTCTTTTGAGAACAGTGCCTTTGTGTAACGCGAGTTGGACGGACCGTACCATACAAACCCACGCGGTCGACAACGCGAGTTGTCAAAGTCGTAAGACTGAAACCGATCCCCGGTGGGGATCACGGTGTACCAGCCAAGTCGGTCCGTTGCAGTGGCCCTTTTGCGCGCCGGCGGGACAGAGACGCTCCTCGCTTGAACGACCGATACGTACGCGAAACACCATCGCCCGTGGTCGGAGAGGGAACGACTGTCTTCTAATTCCTTACTCTGGTAGCATACCGGGTACTAGTGTTCTGCACTTGTACTTTGGTACCTGCTGGCTATACTTCTGTTGAGGTGTAGATACGTGCTGTGCACGGAAGGACGAGGCTCATTGGTGACCTTGAGTGCTTTCACACGAGTACGACGGAAGTCAAGCAACACAGTCCGGAAGGAAACGCGCCTGAGTTAGTACGGAAAGACTGTGATTGTGGTAAGACGCCCTTTGCTGCGGGGACCTTTCGGGGTAGTGGCTGAAAATTCCTGGCCGTCTACAGGTAAAGTCGCTGTGCTTACTCGTGGCACACGGATTGCGCTCAAAGTTGAAAGACCAGCACTGGCCGATATACAGGGGTAGCGCCCTAAGGCACAAATAAAGAGGTGGTAAAGAGGTAAAGAGGAGGAAAACTAAAGAGGTAAAGAGTTGGAAATTAAACACCACGTGTCTTTGAGTAAACGCTGCAAACTTCTTATAGGGAAAGGCTTGCCGTGACAAGCGACTATCGGTCGCCGGCTTGGGATACCCGAACAGAGGACTTTGCATACTCACTGCATACGTGGTAATAGAGGTTTCAGATACAAAGGGTCTTGGATAAAGACGTAGTCATGGACGATCGCGGAGGCGGAGTTCGAATTGAAAAGCTCACCAACAATAATTTCCATGTTTGGAAGCAGAAGGTGCAGCTTCTTCTCGCCTCCGGGAGCTTGATGACTACATTGTGGATGATCCGCCTGAGGAATCGGATGATAGGGCTCTCAAATCATGGACTCGGGCCGACCGCAAAGCACGGGCGCTCATCGGGTGTCCCTTTCTGATGAGCACCTTGAGCATGTGCGCACTGCGGCAACTGCAAAGGAGATGTGGACTATTATTCTCAACACGTTTGAAGGCAACACTCCTCAATAAGCTTGCGGCTCGACGCCGGTTTTACACCGCGGCTATGGACGGTAACGAGAGAGTTTTGCAGTATGTTAACCGTGTGACGCAGCTAGCAGCGACCCTGAAATCCATGGATGTGACTATTGATGACAAAGAGATAGCCATGGCTGTGCTTAATGGATTGCCACCTCGGTTCGACAATCTCATCGTTGCCTTGGATGCGCTCGGCAATGAGGACAGGGTGTTTACTTTGGAATTTGTGAAGAGCCGGTTGTTGCAGGAAGAGGAGCGTGCTCAAATGAGGGAGTCAAAAGGGACAAAATCCAATGCTGCACTCATATCCAATGCCCGTCCGAATGACTACGGAGGTAATGCTAGACAGCTGCACTGTACGAACTGCGGTCATTCTGGTCACACCGCGGACAGATGCTGGGGCAAAGATGTGAACGGTAGGCGCCCGGAAGCTCCAAGGGGCTATCGTGCATCCGGTTCTCGTAGTGGCAGAGCATCTAATAATCATCGAAACGAGAAAAATCGCCCGAGAAGAGATCAGCAGGCGTTCGTAGGTGCAAATGTATTTGATTCGACTGATTCTCATCCTTCAGCAGATAGTGGGGACAGCGTTGATGATGAAATTGTTTGCCTCATGTCACGAATTAAACAGGCCGGGATTTCGGCCGGAACTTCCTCTGGTACGCAGATTCCGCATGTACTTCCCATATGACTTACGATAGGAGTGTTTTCACGAATTATACCGAATTTTCTGCAGCCTCAGTCGAAATGGGAACTAAAGCCCGGGCTAAGATTGCTGGGCGAGGTGACGTGGAGCTCACATTATTAGTAGATGGTTCTCGAAAGCGGTGTATTCTGCGAGATGTTGTCCACGTTCCTAGTTTCGAATATTCTCTCATCTCTGTAGGCAAAGCGGACATAGAAGGGATCAAAACTGTATTTGAGAACAAATCTTTGCAGATGACTAAGAATGGGAGAGTTGTAGCAACTGGAAAAATGCTGTGCAATAGCCTTCTTTATGCTATCGACATAGTCCAGAAGATACCAATGATACCTTGTACTCTGCGAAAGTCACCACACTCTCGACATGGCACGAGAGAATGGCTCACGTAAGCAAGCAGGGCATTGCATCTATGGTAAGGAACAATGTTGTGGACGGCGTGCAGATCAGTGGCTCGAATACATCCGAAATATGCACCTCATGCGTTCATGGAAAGGCTCATCGTTCAGCAGTGCCGAAGGAACGCACGACTGGTAGAGCTGAAGCGATGTTAGACCTTGTTCACAGTGACGTGTGTGGACCTATGGAGGTTTCTTCTGTTGGAGGGGCACGCTACTTTGTCACCTTCACGGACGATCACTCTTCCTGGGTTACCGTCTACATGATGCAGCGAAAGTCAGAGGTCTTTGATAAATATAAACTGTTCCAAGCTCGTAGCGAAGCCCATACTGGGCGTCGCACTGGCATTCTTCGTTCAGATCGAGGGGAGAATATATGTCCACTGCATTCAAGGACTACCTTGCCGAGCGCGGCACAAAACATGAGCTTAGTGCAGTGGAGTCACCTGAACAGAATGGTGTTTCAGAGCGGCTGAACCGAACACTGATGGATCTGGTTCGGTCCATGCTACATGCAAAGAGTCTGCCAAAACAGTTCTGGGCCGAAGCTCTGGCGACTGCTGTATACATCCGAAACAGAGTTACAACTCGGGCACTTCCAAGCCACACGACCCCGCATCATATATGGTACGGTCGCAAGCCCAATTTGTCGCACCTTCGTACGTTCGGAAGCAAATGTTGGTACACCGTCCCGGCAAGTCAATTGAGTAAGCTTGACAACCGAGCACGGGAAGCAATTATGCTTGGATATGCGGAAGCCAGCAAAGCTTACAAACTGTGGGATCCTGAATTACACAAGGTAGTTGTTTCCAGAGATGTCAGATTCAGTGAGAGCGAAACCTGCCAGTCTGAAATAAATGAGAAAGAATCAGATGAGTATCTCGCAATTAGCTCCGATGAGGATCTTGTAAGTCTCGGCGTTGAACAGGATGCTCAAGTCCGGCTTCCTACACCGGACACAGTCGAAATAACTGCATCTTCGAGACAAGATATTCAGGGACAAGGGAATGACCAGGCTAATGTTGGAAACGACCCAACGGTCGCCGAAAACGTAGGTACAGATAACGAAATCCCTGAACCCCCTGAGGTGTCTGTAGCTCCTCGGAGATCTGAAAGGATTCGAAGAGCCCCAAATGCTTGGTGGAGATCAAACATATCCTTGACACCTAATGACACGGCTCTCGTTACAAATGTTGTCAACATCTCGTACAGACACGCGGCGACAGGACCGGACGCAGACTTTTGGAAGTCCGCCATCGAGTCCGAGCGAGACTCGATCCTTCGGAACAAAACATGGAAGTTAGTCCCACGTTTGGAGGCCTCAAACATTCTGACTCCAAAATGGGTGTTTGCAATAAAAGATGCCCAGGACTCCAACGGAGGCTTTTCCCGAAAATCGAAGGCGCGTCTTGTCGCTCGTGGTTTCCAACAGGTGAAAGGGGTAGATTATAATGAGACGTACGCCCCTGTCGTGAAGCTCACGTCAATTCGGGTGCTTTTGGCACTTGTCGCACATCAGGACCTGGAGCTGCATCAAATGGACGTTAAGACGGCATTTCTGAACGGTGAGGTGGAGGAGGACGTGTACATGGAACAGCCTGATGGATTTAAGGACGCCTCGAAACCAAATCATGTCTGCAAATTTCTGAAGGCCTTGTATGGTTTGAAACAGGCACATAGGCGGTGGCACCAGAAAATCGATGATTTTCTTGTTGATGGGCTCAAATTCAAAAGTGGCACTAATGATCCCTGTGTTTATGTAAAATTTGACCCGACCTCCGACTCAATCATGATTATCCTCCTGTATGTTGATGACTTGCTGCTTGCAGGAAACAACATGGAGGCGATTGCATGGATGAAGGGGGAGCTGAACCGCCGTTTTGAAATGAAAGATTTGGGCGAAGCGAGAATGGTTGTTGGGCTTGAAATTTCTCGCCGGAGATCCGAACGATCCTTGTGTTTATCCCAGCCACGGTTTGTAGACAGCGTTTTAGAGCGATTTGGAATGCAGAATTGTAGACCTGTTCCAACTCCTATGAATCTAAACACTGACGAGTTGAACGTGGATCGGTCGGTAGATACGGGTAGTGATGCTCGGACAGATGCTCCATACAGGAGCGCCATTGGATCTCATGTATTTGTCTGTTGGAACACGACCTGATATATCTTATGCGGTTGGCAAACTTGCACGTTTCTGCGAAGAACCAAGAGAGAAGCATTGGTTAGCAGTAAAAAGAGTGTTAAGGTATCTCGCTGGGACCAAAGATTTAGGTCTTGTGTTCCGAGGGAATGCTGATCTGGGCTTGTCTGCATACTGTGACTCGGATTGGGCCGGAGATGTGTCCGATCGCAAATCGACGAGTGGTTTCGTGTTTCGCATGGCTGGAAGTGGGGTAAGTTGGTGCTCGCGAAAGCAAACGGTTGTCGCAGCTTCGTCATGTGAGGCCGAATACATTTCGTTAACTGCAGCAAGTAAAGAAGCAATATGGCTGAGACGTGTGTTCGGGACATCCTTGAAACCTGGACATCGCTGGGCATGAAAGCACTTGGAATTGATCATGCTACTACATATACAGCGATAACCAGGGGGCTATGGAGCTCGCTCGAAACGAGAGCACCAACAGACGCAACAAGCACATTGATATTGCATACCACTTTGTAAGAGATGCAGTTGTGCATAGAGAGGTGGACTTGGTGTACGTGCCAACAACTGAAAATGTTGCTGACGCTTTGACAAAACCACTGGGGCGAGTTCAGATGACAAAACTTGTTAGACTGATTGTGATGGGTAGTAAGGGGAGCATAAATTTATGTAAAAAAAAAACAATGTGATCGAGGGGAAGTGTTGAAAAAGGGATAGAATGCATGCGATCCCATGGTTTTTAGTTGCCAACTGGACACGTGTACACTTGTAGCATGAAAAAGAGAGTTGCACCCTTCTTCTGTGTGTACACCTACTACACGTGGAAAATGGGCCAAAATGAAAGTTGCCTGGGACGAAAGCTCATTTAAATGGGAATCGGAGAGGGTGAAGTACTTTGCCGGACGGATGAAGTTGCGGGCTTTGCTACCCAGAATTTACTCGGAACTCTAAAATCCTGGCCTTAAGTACAACCTACAACTACTTTCTAACTCACTGCGTCCACTAACAGAATCCCACAAACTGAGCCATTTGAGCGGATTTCAAGATCTTGGCCCGGTGATAACAGTCATTAGGGGCAAATTTGGAACTGCTTCCAAAGTTGACAAATTTGTGTAAATAGGTTGGCCCAATACACACATCAATACAGTACCTTATTTTGCAGACTTACCGGAAACGAATTCCCTTGTGCCAAAATAACGGACTCAATCCGTCATACGTATAATAGAATCACATAACTGATTTTGGATGCAGTCGGTCCAATCTTCATCATAATTAGGAACCTCATACATATGATGGAATCACATAACTGATTTTTGGATGCAGTTGTACAAACCATCATAACTAGAAACCACATACGTATGATGGAATCACATAACTGATTTTTGGATGCAGTTGTACAAACCAATATCATAACTAGAAACCACATACGTATGATGGAATCACATAACTGATTTTTGGATGCAGCTGGATAAAACCCGTAATCATAACTAGAAACCTCATACATAATATAAAATCAAATACCTCTTTCTAGCAGTCATGACAGTATTGCCATAATTGATTCCTACTGTACAAACTCAAGTACAGTAAGGAGTACAGTACTTGGTATATTACGATGTACAGTGCGAAGTACAGTTCCTCATTTGGCACTAGTACAGTACGTGTACAACACTGCACAAAAGGTTTCTACTCTTAGCTGTACCACGTGTACATCACATACACAACTGCCACCACGTACACGTGTACATAGCTTTCCTCAGCATATCTCTCATACAGTATACTCATCATCCACTTATAGTACCCTACCCTACGTAAAATCACCCCATAAACAACATTTTGCCCTCTAAATCGCTGATCTCTCAAAATCGTACTTTCGTCCCTGGGAACTTTGGATTTCTTCCGGAATGCCTTAGGCCACCCTTCATTCAACACGTGTGCATGTGTACACGTGGAACATGCCTCATGCCTCTTATGAGATTTGGCACCGATGTGGGGTCATGTGATCGTCTTGCCAAATCAACAACACCCCCCTCGATTACATGACCTAAGCATCGTGCAGCTCTCCGAGGCCTAGAGATTTTATGCATTTTATGAATAGAATGCGACCAAGAGGCTTGGTGAGTATATCTGCTGGCATATCTGTAGAAGGTACGTGAAACAGTGAACAATCTTTCGAGTCACAGCATCTCGGACAAAATGATATGATATGTCAATGTGCTTATTTCGCCTGTTCACTCCTTCGTTACCCGCAAACGCTATTGTACCAGCATTATCACACCCGATTGTAACTGTGCTGTCTTTCGACTTTCCCAATGCGTCTGCAAGAAGGCACCTGAGCCAAGCTGCCTCTTTGCAAGCCTCACACAGTGCAATATACTCCGCTTCGCATGTGGATTTCGCAACGACCGTTTGTCTCCTAGATGACCAACTAATAGCTCCCCCACACAGTTTGAACACATATCCACTGGTGGACTTTCTCGAGTCCAAGCAACCACCCCAGTCTGCATCGCTGAAGCCCTCTAGAGTTTGCACTGGGAGATTTCCATCTAGAACTACACCTAGTGAGAGCGTTCCTTTGATATATCTCAGAACTCTTTGGCTGCTTGCCAGTGGTCCTCGCGAGGGTTCTCACAGTGTTGGGACAGTTTTCCCACCACATATGCAAGATCTGGACGTGACCCTACCATAAGAAACATTAAGCAGCCAATGATCTGTCGATATGGTACATCGCAATACGGGCTAGTTGACATCTCAGGGTGTAATCCTTGTTCCATCGGAGTCCTCACGGGATTGCAACTGGCCATACCAAAACGTTTCAAAATGGACTTGGCATACTCTGTCTGCGAGATATAGATCCGTCTAGGGACCCTTTTTCTACTTATTTCAAGCCCAATGCACTTTTTGGCCTCGCCTAAATCTTTCATCTCAAATCTCTTGTTCAGTTCACCTTTCATCCAGGTCACGGCTTTCAGGTCACTTCCCGCAAGAAGCAAGTCATCCACATATAGGGCAATCAGCATAACGCCTTTTTCTGATATGTTTGTATATAGACAGGCGTCACTTCTCGTAGTCTTGAAGCCAAGCGTGTGAATAAGGAAATCGTCAATCTTTTTGTGCCATTGTCGACTCGCTTGCTTAAGACCATAGATAGCCTTGAGAAGTTTGCAAACATGATTGGGCCTGGAAGAGTCAACGATACCTTCAGGCTGCTCCATATAAATATCCTCTTCTAAGTCACCGTTCAGAAAGGCCGTGACCACGTCCATTTGATGAAGCTCTAAATCGAAGTGGGCTACAATCGCCAACAACAATCGAATCGTTGTAAATTTGATCACCGGCGCAAAAGTCTCTGAGTAATCAATCCCCTCAATTTGTTGAAAGCCCCGCACAACCAGGCGACCTTTTCCCTTTTGAATCAACGTGCCGTTATCGTCCGGCATGTCCTTTACAGTAAATACCCAGCGAGAAGTTAGAATATTGGCACCTTCCGATCGTGGCACTAGTGCCCAGGTTTTGTTTTTGCGTTGGGACTCTAGCTCCTTATCAATCGCTTTCTGCCAGAACTGTGGTTGTGGTCCACCCATCGCCTCTTTAAAGGAGTTCGGTATGTTGATGTCGCCACAGGAAGGTGTGAGTAAGCTGGTTCCCACCAGGCCTGTCCACCACTGTCGGGGTGGGCGTCGTGAACGAGTGGAGCGGCGAGGTTCCACATCGCCGGGACCAGCATCTTGCTCACCACTCACTTCTTCTGGTTGCAAAGTCTCATTAGTTGAGTCGGGCTCAATACCTTGACTTTGAAAGTTCTCAACCTCCGCCGGTGACCCTGTTTCAATGCCATGTTCATTATCACCATTAGATGTTTCAGACTCAATTTCGTCAGTATCGGTCGCCTCCACTGGGTCAACGTCCACGTCATTATCATCGGAAAAATGTTCATCGTAAGAGCAAGCCCCTGGTCTCGACTCATCGAACTGCACATCCCTGGAAATAACAATGCGATGTAATTGTCATCCCAAATTTTGTAGGCCTTAGTTCCCGGCGGATACCCAACAAACATTCCCGTTGTTGCGCGGTCGTCAAGTTTACGCACCTCATTACCAGGCACCTTGTACCAGCATTGACATCCAAACACACGTAGGTGAGATACATCGGGCTTTTTCTTCATCCATAGGTGAAATGGAGTAACGAGACCACCCAAAGCTCTTGTCGTGACACGATTGCGAACGTAAACTGCGTTATCAAGAGCTTCAGCCCAGAAAGCTTTCGGAACCTTCATATGGGACAGCATAGACCTGACGAGATCAATCAGGGTACGATTGAGCCGTTCTGCCACACCATTCTGTTCAGGTGTGTATGCAGCGGTCGTTTGATGAACAGTTCCTTGTGACGATAGAAAGGATTGGAACTCTGAAGAAAGATACTCTCCTCCACGATCAGATCGAAGCACTTTCACGCGTTGACCAGTGTGTGTGAAGGCATATTGGGCAAACTTCTGATAAAAATGGAACGTTTCATCTTTACTCTTCATCGGATAGACAACACTCCAGTTTGAGTGGTCATCGATAAAAGTGACAAAGTATCTAGCACCACCTACTGACTGTACTTGGAGTGGGCCGCAGACGTCCGAATGGACCAAGTCTAGCAAATGTTTGGCCCTGCCTCCAGAGCGCTGTTTAGGAATCACAGCACGAGTTGCTTTTCCTAACACACACGCATCACATGTCACAGATTCACAGTCAGAAGATGAGCTAGCGTCTCTTGTTATATCTGAAGAGGAGATATGAAGTCCACTTACCACGTTCTTACGAGCCATGGACAATATTCCTTGAGTGTGAACGTGGGCCAATCTTTCATGCCATGTCTTCAAAGAGGCTTTGTGCGCCGAATGAACCTCGTTACATGTGTCAAGCACATACAGCTCTCCTCGACTTGTGGCAGTAGCCACGATGCAGTCACTCCTCTTCACAGTGCACTTGTCACGAACGAACTCAACGTCAAATCCATTATCGACCATCTTACGTACAGAAATTAGGGAAAAAGCAAAGCTTGGAACGTGCAGCACATTGGTGAGCTTGCATGACTTTTGAACTCCGTTCACTAAAGCGTAATGGGGACGGTCCCGACTCCAGCTACTACTGCACACGCTTTTGTTCCCATTTCTACGCGGCTGTTTGAGACCTCCCTGTAGTCGGAGAACAGTCTCTTGTCAAATGTCATGTGCGCGGAGCATCCAGAGTCGATAAGCCAAGTGTTTGACGTTATGTTGATACCAGAGTTATCTACCTTGTTCATCAGACATATGTACTCGACTTCATTAATTTCCAGATCTTCTTGCTCTTGAGCAATCATCGCAGTAGGCTTCTGTGACTGTCTACGTAGGAACCGGTCAGGTGGCGGTGGTCGCCTTCCGTTGATGTCCTTTCCCCAGCAGCGGGCAGCGGAGTGTCCATTGTGACCACAGTTGGTGCATGTCAAAGTCGAAACACGCCTTGCCTCAGGGATGTGCCCAATAAGAGCAGAACTTGGCGGATTCTGCTTCTAGTAAGCTTCATCGATGCACGTTGCTCCTCTTGGAGCAGGCGACTTTTTACATATTCTACTCCGAACGTGTTATCTTCGGATCCAAGAGCGTCAAGCGCTACAATGAGATTTTGAAACCTCTGCGGAAGACCATTGAGAACTGCCATAGCCATTTCCTTGTCATCAATGATGACTCCCATTGACTTTAAGCGAGCTGCTAGGTGTCGCACACGTCCTATGTATGGCAAAACTTTCTCATTGTCTAGCATGGTGACCGTGTAGAAGTCTCTCCGGGCCGCCAGCTTATTTAGTAATGTGTGGCGCTCAAAAACTTCCAAGATGGCGTCCCACATTTCTTTGGCTGTGACAGCATCTCTCACATGATCCAGGTGATCATCGGACAGCGACAGGCCGATGATGGCCCGGGCCTTTCGATCCCCTTGCTTCCATGCCTTGTAAGTGGAAGATTGTTCATCTTCAGGAACGGTGCCATCAGTAATATACTGTTCCACATCGCGAAGGGCCAACAGGAGCTGAATCTTCTGTTTCCACACGTAGAAATTGGTATCCGTGAGCTTTTCGATCTTCATCGATCCTCCTCCTTGATCTTCTCCGCTACTCATTGCAATATTCTAGAGGTGCTAATGTTCTGTTCGAAGATCCCAAGCCGGGGACCGATAGTCCCTTGTAGTGGCAAGCCCACCTCTATAAGAACACAGCACACGAAACTCTAGACTAAAGCAAAGGCCAAAGACGTCGCTTCAAACAAACAAATGGATCTCTTTAAATTCTCTGGGACAAAACTACTTTCAAGTGTTCCTTCCCGTTCTCGTGACGCTTGAGAACCTCGTGGGAATCGAACACTCTATCACAAGCAGTACACCTAGGGGTCTTTTTCTTGTTTTTCTCTCTAGTCCTATGACCCTTAGAATTGATGTGATCGTAGAATGTCTGTGCGCTATTGCAGCTAATATCACAGAGCTTGCAGTACCTCTTGTTCCTCGGCGGAACTCTTCGTTTAGCCTTTAGTTCCTTCTTGGCAACTCGATCGGCGAGGGCTTTAGCTTTCTTTGCCGAGAGGCGTTGAACTTTCTTTATTGGCTTATCCAGAGGTACTGACTTACGAGGGATCCTATACCTTTCCCTAGACGAGGGAAGCGCGAGCGTCTTCGGCGGCGGTCCTTCTGGTTCGAGTACTTCGATCGATTCCACAACTGTCCTCCCCACAGATGGCAAAGTCCTAACTGTCGCAGCCCTGGGCACTCGGGGCACCAGGGCTAATTCCGAGTCTAGCACAACCCGCAAAAGCAGGCACAAAAGTGGAAGTGATCGTCAGTAACAGCTTTTGGGATTATGAGTCTTTAGACCAACCAAAAGGTGCAAAGAGAATCACTTCGATGTGCAAAGAAATGGAATTATTCAAATAGCTTACCGGAACGAGTAGACATAATCAAGAGACTGAGATAGACAAAAAAAACAATGCAGCAACACACGGCGACTTACGGGGTTCAGAGAAAGAGACGGCGTTGAACTGGGCCCATAACCTAATGGGAATCGGAGAGGGTGAAGGACTTTGCTGGACGGATGAAGTTGCGGGCTTTGCTACCCAGAATTTACTCGGAACTCTAAAATCCTGGCCTTAAGTACAACCTACAACAACTTTCTAACTCACTGCGTCTACCAACAGAATCCCACAAACTGAGCCATTTGAGCGGATTTCAAGATCTTGGCCCGGTGATAACAGTCATTAGGGGCAAATTTGGAACTGCTTCCAAAGTTGACAAATTTGTGTAAATAGGTTGGCCCAATACACACATCAATACAGTACCTTATTTTGCAGACTTACCGGAAACGAATTCCCTTATGCCAAAATAACGGACTCAATCCGTCATACGTATAATAAGATCACATAGCTGATTTTGGATGCAGTCGGTCCAATCTTCATCATAATTAGGAACCTCATACAAATTATGGAATCACATAACTGATTTTTGGATGCAGTCGGTCCAATCTTCATCATAATTACGAACCTCATACATACTATGGAATCACATAACTGATTTTTGGATGCAGTTGTACAAACCAATATCATAACTAGAAACCACATACGTATGATGAAATCACATAACCGATTTTTGGATGCAGCTGGATAAAACCCGTAATCATAACTAGAATCCTCATACATAATATAAAATCAAATACCTCTTACTAGCAGTCATGGCAGTATTGCCTTAATTGATTCCTACTGTACAAACTCAAGTAGAGTAAAAAGTACAGTACTTGGTATATTACGATGGACAATGCGAAGTACAGTTCCTCATTTGGCACTAGTACAGTACGTGTACAACACTGCACAAAAGGTTTCTACTCTTAGCTGTACCACGTGTACATCACATACACAACTGCCACCACGTACACGTGTACATAGCTTTTCTCAGCATATCTCTCATACAGTATACTCATCATCCACTTATAGTACCCAACCCTACGTAAAATCACCCCATAAACAACAATTTGACCTCTAAATCGCTGATCTCTCAAAATCGTACTTTCGTCCCTGGGAACTTTGGATTTCTTCCGGAATGCCTTAGGGCCACCCTTCATTCAACACGTGTGCATGTGTACACGTGGAACATGCCTCATGCCTCTTATGAGATTTGGCACCGATGTGGGGTCATGTGATCGTCTTGCCAAATCAACAACACATTTTCGGGCAACTCAAAATCACGGCGCATTTTACCATTTTTCAAACCACTTGGTATTCTGCCCTCTGACTGGCTGCTAGATACGCCTCCATATCACTCACATCGCTCCAAGTGGCGATGTCTGAGCTGATCGTTGTGGAGCATTCTGACACTTGGCATGTTATGGTTGGTTGATGGTTTGTCTCTATTTAAGGCTCAAAGTACTGTACGCAATGTGTCATACGTGTACTGTCTCCTATGTGGCATACGTGTATTGTCTCCTCTTAGTCGTACGTGTACAGTATTATAGGTGTCGTGCGTGTACAAGTAAACAGTGGTTTCTATATTTATCCTATAGTTGCCTGGACTGGCTGCATACAGTTTACACTATACTCATTATACTGGCTGCATACAAATCACTCTTGCACAAGTATGCAGCCAAAGTATGTTGATGCAGCCACGTTGCTTTTACAGTATTGCACGTATAGCACGTAAGGCTTAATTCACGTTGAACGGCCTGCATGAGATTTACGTACTGTTACGTAACAACGTGAGACAAGCCCGCCAAAAATTGTTTTCTACTTTTATGATATTTTAAGTTCCCGCCTTAAGTTCCCGCCTATGGGTTCTGTTACAGGCCGAGAGATTGCAGTTGCGTTGGCGGGTCACGTAAGGCATAATTCACGGGTTGACTAGTTTAATGTACGTTTACGTAACAGAACATGCATGGCTAGCATGCACGCAATGTTACTTACGTTTTGAATATCGGTAATTATGAATTTCCCGCGCATGCAAATCAGGGATTCTGAGGCATGTCGGCTTGGGTAGGCTATAGGATCAACAAAGATAGTACTGCAAATGTAGATTTTGCTACTTTCATTTTGCTGTCACGAAGCCGAAGTGAGTACAGGCAAACAGTATATAGTTGTAGTCTAATAGCTCACCCAAGTAAAGAAGAGGTACGGACTTGCCTTTGATTTCAACACCAACCTCACCCTTGCCGTTCTATCTCCTTTCTGTTTCTTTTATCCATCTACACTCTTTCCCTACTTCCCTTTTCATTCTCTCTCCTCATCCCTCATCATCCCTTGTTCCTTTCATCATGATGCTAGCATGTAGGAAAAACAAATTGACCACTAAGCCACATGCGCTGGCATGTCAAGTGGTGCACTGAGTGAATACACAGCCCATTTCAACACTCCCCCTCACTCAGGGGACCACAGAGTGCTGTAAGGACTCAGACATCTTTCACCTCATTCCTATCACCTATAGGACAGTAAGCAATGCCGAAAACACACAAATTAAATTTTCACCAATGCAACCACTTGCGATATGACGGGTTGAGTCCGTTATTTTGGCACAAGAGAATTCGATTCGGATGAGTTTCCAAAATAAGGTGCTGTATTGATGTGTGTACTGGGCCAAACTGTCTTACACGAATTTGACAACTTTGGAAGCAGTTCTAAAAATGCCCCAATTTGTTGGAAGCATACTGTAATGGTGGAACGGGACATAAAGTAGGACCGCTTTGATACAGTATGCTGGATGCACACTGTGTTGGAAACCTACTGTAATGTCTGGTGTGCACTGGAACTGGATGTATGGGCACTGTTGATATTGCTTACATTACTGTACCATTACAGTGGGAACATATTCTACTGTACGTTACTACATCCAGTACAGTAACATTCTACTGTACTCATGACTGTACAGTAGTATTCCAAGATGTGCGTACGTGAATATTACAGTGCACTGCACAGTGCTGTCACTGTCTCGTGGGAATGGTGGAAGCAGTTTCTGTTACCTCTCGTGAGGTGTACAGTACTTCCGGCGGGAAATTACATGGTGGCGTTTGTGATATGTGCTCTCGAGATAATTCGATAAATTATGAATTATCGAGAGAGGTCAAGAGGTTACGATATTTACCTTGGCGGGAGATTTCTGTACGAGCGGAAAGTGATATTATTGGTAGATTTTTATTACGTGATGTTTTGTGCTTTGTTGTAATGTGTACGTACAGATGCACGTACAAATTGTTTACGCGGGGTAAGCTGTGATTGGATGTTATGCTTCCCGCCACTTCTTGATGTTATTAGGCATTTGATGATTGGTTAGTTTGTAATCTCGGATGTTGAACGAGTTAGCGGTGACTGTGAAAGGACTTTGGATGAAGCACTATGAAGTAGCATATATACTCTGCCTTCGGGCGATTGAAAGTAAACCAGCTAGACTCGGCACCACTTCCAAATCCTTGACCAACATTCCGAATTCTTTCCCAACACTTCCCACAAATCCATTTGTTTAACAGGTTATGGGCCCAGGACTCTAATTGCTGCATTTTTTTTTGTTTGGTCTGCTGTTGTCTCCAGCTCTTTTGTTTCTCCTTCTGCGCGTTGGGCGCTGCGAGCTGTTGATTTCTTTTTGCGCTTTGGGCGCTGTTCGGTTTGAAAGCGATTCTTGTTGTGTGCTTGTGTGTTGCTTTCTCTAGTTGTTGGTTGCTTGGTATCTTGATTTCAATTCAGTTGGTGCGACCTCCTGGTGGTCTTGGCTATCGGTGAATCGCTGCACTACGGCTGAACCCTTTTGGGAACAGTGCCTTGAGTAACGGTGTGGAGTGCCATCGTACCATAGAATTCCACTGGGAATAGCGGGTGGTCTTGGCTATCGGTGAATCGCTGCACTACGGCTGAACCCTTTTGGGAACAGTGCCTTTGAGTAACGAGTGTGGAGTGCCATCGTACCATAGAATTCCACAGGGATTGCAGGTGGTCTTGGCTATCGGTGAATCGCTGCACTACGGCTGAACCCTTTTGGGAACAGTGCCTTGAGTAACGGGTGTGGAGTGCCATCGTACCATAGAATTCCACTAGGTGCAAACTGTGCGACGAACGGTTGAAGCGGGTAACTCCGTGGACGTGAGCTTGGCGACTTGAACTAACGGCGAACTTGTTGACGTGCTGCTCCCACCGGTCCTCTTGGGCAGATAACGGTGACGGTTGTGAAACCAGGTAGTAAGCGAACTTGTTTGCTGGACAGGGTGTCGTAGCGTACTGCACAGTGACTGGGAGCATCCAACTGGCCGCGCAATTTCCTGCAAGAGACTGGCTTGGCTTTAAGGGTGAACACTCGCCGGTGTTAGTAGCCTCCTTGGGACGTCTCGTAGGGATCATTTGCACCTGCCTGTGGTACTCGCACAGGTGGGAGAGGCAGCTGAAACCGCGTCTTACCCGGAGAGTCTAACCGGGGGCCGGGAGTCCGACTCCTAGTGATCCTTCACATAGAGTGTTGGTGCGCTGCGCTGGACCTTGATTCACGCAAGGGAAGGTTAGTCAATCGCAGAAACCGTGTCTCACCTGGAGAGTCTAACCAGGGGCCCGGAAGTCCGACTTCCTGCAGTTTGAGCACTCAAGCTCTGTACACACACTTCTTCTGAGACCATTGAGGTCTGGTATTTGCAACTTTGGGTTGCTGTTTTGCCTTGTACTTTCTTTATCTCTTAATCCTGTTAAGGGAAAGATGGACGGCTCAGGCGTCTTTAAAATTGAAAAACTTAGTGACTCTAACTTCCATACCTGGAAGCAGAAAATCGAATATCTCCTGGCATTTCGAGAGCTTGACAATGTGATCACTGAAGCGGCTCCACCTGAAAACGATGAAGGGTACCGCGAATGGCAGAAACGAGATGCCAAAGCGAGGGCTGTCATCGGTCTGACGCTGAGCGATGAGCACTTGGATCACGTTCGTGAACTGAAGTCTGCTTCTGATATGTGGAAAGCGTTGATGAATGTCTTTCAGCGCCGTACACTACTCAATAAGCTCAGAGCTCGTCGTAGATTCTATTCTGCAGTTATGATGGAAGGAGAGCGAGCTTTGGCGTATATCAATCGTGTCCGCCAGCTTGCGTCGGATCTGCGAAACATGGAGGTCACAGTAGCGGATGAGGATATTGCTATGAGCGTGCTGTGTGGATTACCCGAAAAATTTGAGCACCTGATAGTCGCCATCGACACGGTGACAGATGAAAAATCACTCTCGCTAGATTTTGTGAAAAGCCGCCTTCTTCAAGAAGAACAGCGTCTAGCGGAGAAAACTGGCGGAGCCTCAAGGTCGGACAGCTCAAATGCTTTGGTGGCAAGAAATAAATCACAGCGACACTGCACCTACTGCAAAAAGCGAGGCCACGAGGAACAATTCTGCTGGAAGAAGCAGCGAGATGAACGAAATAGGTCAAAAGCCCATGCTTCGGAAAAGTCTGCGGGTCTCGTTGGTAGTGCCTCTTCAACATCGCCCGAAAGCAGTAACTCAGACGCCGATGATTTCGTGTGTTTGATGGCTCAAGGAGAGAACGCATCCGGTGCCACGGCTGCTATCACCTGGCACATTGATTCTGGGGCTACTGCTCACATGACTTCGAGCCGGGAACTGTTTGAAACCTTGGAGTCAGTGGACCCATTTGAGGTTTCTATGGGCAATAACTCTACTGTCAAGGCCCACGGTAAAGGAATGATCACAGTCCAACTGCTTGTTGAAGGCGTTTCCGTTAAATGCAGGTTATCAAATGTCATGTATGTCCCGGGGTTAAAGTTCAATCTCATCTCAGTGTCGGCAATAGAGAATGGCGGACGGAAGATTGAGTTTGAGAATGGTGCATGTCGTATACTCGAAAACGTGCGAGTTATTGCCGAAGGAACACGTCGCAATGGTCTTTATGAATTAAATACGACTACGAAGGTTCCGACTGATAAACGAGGAATCGCTCTCGCCGTCAAGGACCTCTCGCTTTGGCACGCAAGACTTGCCCATGTAAACTCGGAAGGAATCAAAAGCATGGCTCGAACTGGAACAGTTCTTGGCATCGAAATAGATCCCAAACAACCCGTAAATGTTTGCGAATCTTGCATTTATGGAAAAAGTCACCGTGCCACGATTCCTAAGCAGCCTGGACCCAGGGCCTCGCTGGTTCTCGATCTGGTTCACTCGGACGTCCATGGTCCTGTGCAGACGCCGTCCCTAGGTGGGTCACGGTATTTTGTATCTTTCATTGATGACCACTCACGGTTTTGTGCCGTCTACACAATGAAAGAAAAGTCCGAAACGTTCGATTGCTTCAAACGGTTTCATGCTTACGCAGAACGTCATACAGGAAGGAAGTTGAAAAGGATTCATTTCGACAACGGTGGCGAGTATATTAATAATGTTTTCAAACGGTACCTGGCAGAACACGGTATAGAATCAATGCCGACAGTTCCGTATAACCCACATCAGAATGGGATCGCAGAACGTTTGAATAGAACTATAAACGATTTGGTTCGATCTATGCTTCACTGTAAGAATCTTCCGAATGCGTTCTGGGCAGAAGCAGTTGCAGTGGCAGTGTATGTCCGAAATCGGGTAACTACCAGGGCACTAGGGCGAAATGTTACGCCGTTTGAGCTATGGACTAAGCGAAAGCCGCATCTCGGGCATATGCGCGTCTTTGGAAGTAAGTGCTGGTTCACAATTCCAAAAGCCAATCGGGAAGGAAAACTATCTCCTAGAGCTCGAGAGGCGATCATGATTGGATACGCAAAGGGCTCACAGGGCTACAAATTATGGGACGTCTCCTCCAAGAAGGTGGTGATTTCCCGGGATGTGAAGTTTGATGAGATCAGTCAAACTGAACTCAATGCATCTACGGTGCTCAAAGATGTGCCCGGCGATCCCTCAGACACCGAGGACGAAGTTTCTCACCAAGTGTCTGAAGAATCTTCTGCTGTTGAGGAAGTTGATAATTCGAATCTGAATAATGCACCCTCTACTGGAGTGGCAGGGGAATCTGTTTCGGCTACGAATTCGCCTGAATTGGAACCGGTATCCGCAACTCGGAAATCTTCGAGGCACCGTCGTAAGCCTGGAGAATGGTGGAAGGCTACTCCAAGTGCTTTATTGTCGGCCTCCTGTCCACATGATCCTCAGTCATACAGAGAGGCCCTGTCCAACGGTGAAAGCGATAAATGGCAAGAGGCTATGGACAAAGAGTATCGCTCTCTCCTAGAGAACAACACCTGGGAGTTGGTTCCTCGTCCCGCGGATAAAAATGTAGTTTCCTGCAAGTGGGTTTATGTGACAAAAGACGATCCTCAGCCAGATGGTACAACTAAGAAACGCCACAAAGCTAGGCTTGTTGCTCGTGGTTTCTCCCAAGTTGAAGGAATTGACTACAATGAGACCTATGCCCCGGTAGTGAAGTTTACTTCAGTGCGTATTCTGCTGGCTATGGTTACATCTTTGAACTTATTGTTGCATCAGATGGATGTCGTGACGGCCTTTCTAAATGGAGATCTCGAAGAGTGTGTGTACATGGAGCAGCCGGAAGGATTCCGGATCAAGAATAAGGAAAATTACGTTTGTAAGCTCGGGAAAGCGATCTACGGTCTCAAACAGGCGAGCCGCTGCTGGCACAGAAAAATCGACAAATTCCTGACAGAGCATTTGGGCTTACAGCGGAATCCGTCTGATGATTGCCTGTTCAGCAGCTGCATTGACGGAGCGGTTTTAGTCATTGCGTTGTATGTTGATGACTTGTTGATTGCTTGCAGCAATGTTGCGCGGCTTGATGAAGTAAAGAAAGCCCTGAGCTCGTCTTTCCGTATGAAAGACCTGAACGAAGCTCGCCATTGCCTCGGCTTTGAGATCTATCGAAATTCCACTGAGGGGAAGCTTTACTTGTCGCAGGAAAAGTACGCCCGCGCTGTAGCAGTCCGGTTTGGCCTTGGCTCAGCGAAAGGATCACACACGCCAATGGAGACTGGTATCAACTTGAGTGTGGAGGGAGAAGTGGCGTCTGAGATCCCGTACCGTGAGGCAATTGGTTGTTTAATGTACTTGATGGTCGGTACACGTCCAGATATTGCATTCGCTGTTTGCCGCCTAGCTAAGTTTGTTGAGGCACCTACCAATTTGCATTGGCAATGTGTGAAACGACTTTTGAGATATCTGATCTCCACTTCCGGCCACAAATTGTGTTTCGATGGAAACGAATCTTTGGATCCAATTGGATACGTGGACTCGGATTATGCAGGTGATGTCACTACACGGAAGTCGACAAGTGGTTATGTCTTTATGATGGCTGGAGCGGCGGTGTCATGGTGCTCCCGTTTGCAGGAAGTTGTGACTTTGTCCTCAACTGAAGCGGAATACGTAAGCCTCAGTACTGGTGTAAAGGAAGCGGTATGGCTACGGCGATTGGTGGCGAATCTTAAAGTTGGACTTGTGCTTTGCAAAAATCCAATGGTGATATACGCAGATAACCAAGGTTCGATGCACTTGGCCATGAACGGGAGCAGTAACCGGCGAACGAAACACATCGACGTCCGTTACCACTTCTGTAGACAAGCCATTGAGGAGGCGGAAATAAAATTGGAATACTGTCCCACTGAAACAATGGTCGCAGATCTCCTGACGAAAGCCCTCGGTAGAGTGAAGCTAGAATGGCTCATTTCTCGCGTAGGGCTAAGACAACTAAGGCAGTGACAGAGGGGGGTGTTGGAAGCATACTGTAATGGTGGAACGGGACATAAAGTAGGACCGCTTTGATACAGTATGCTGGATGCACACTGTGTTGGAAACCTACTGTAATGTCTGGTGTGCACTGGAACTGGATGTATGGGCACTGTTGATATTGCTTACATTACTGTACCATTACAGTGGGAACATATTCTACTGTACGTTACTACATCCAGTACAGTAACATTCTACTGTACTCATGACTGTACAGTAGTATTCCAAGATGTGCGTACGTGAATATTACAGTGCACTGCACAGTGCTGTCACTGTCTCGTGGGAATGGTGGAAGCAGTTTCTGTTACCTCTCGTGAGGTGTACAGTACTTCCGGCGGGAAATTACATGGTGGCGTTTGTGATATGTGCTCTCGAGATAATTCGATAAATTATGAATTATCGAGAGAGGTCAAGAGGTTACGATATTTACCTTGGCGGGAGATTTCTGTACGAGCGGAAAGTGATATTATTGGTAGATTTTTATTACGTGATGTTTTGTGCTTTGTTGTAATGTGTACGTACAGATGCACGTACAAATTGTTTACGCGGGGTAAGCTGTGATTGGATGTTATGCTTCCCGCCACTTCTTGATGTTATTAGGCATTTGATGATTGGTTAGTTTGTAATCTCGGATGTTGAACGAGTTAGCGGTGACTGTGAAAGGGACTTTGGATGAAGCACTATGAAGTAGCATATATACTCTGCCTTCGGGCGATTGAAAGTAAACCAGCTAGACTCGGCACCACTTCCAAATCCTTGACCAACATTCCGAATTCTTTCCCAACACTTCCCACAAATCCATTTGTTTAACACAATTGAACGTTATTACTGGGCCAGTATGTTTCAATCTGTCCAAATGGTTCAGTTTCTATGTTTTTGTTAATGGACGCAGTGAGCTAGAGAGTAGTTGCAGGTTGTACTTAAGGTCAGAATTTTAGTGTACCGAGTCATCAAAGTGAACTCGGTTCTCACAGCGGTCTTCGTCAACAGACACCTCGACATGGTCATCACTGCGCGATGTACCCTCTTCATCAAATCGAACGTCACGTGACACCACTACCTTCTTATGTGTTTCGTCGTACAACTTGTACCCTTTTGACCCCTTGGCGTAACCAATCAGACGAGCCTCACGAGCACGCGCATCGAGTTTCTTCGTGCTCCCATCGCGAATCGTGTACCAACATTTCGTACCAAATACGCGCATATGACTCATGTCGGGCTTGTGACCTGTCCACAACTCGTACGGTGTGACTTTGCTAGGTAGTCCTCTCGTTGTGACACGATTTCGGACATGCACGGCGACCGATAATGCCTCTGCCCAGAAGTGCTTCGCCATCTTGCCGTGGTGTAACTTGGTGCGGACAAGTTCAACAAGCGTCCGGTTTCGTCGTTCAGGGACACCATTCTGGTGGGGGTTATACGGCACCGTCGGGTTATACAAGATCCCGCGTGCACTCAAGTAGTCCTCAAATTCCTTGGACACGTACTCTCCACCGTTGTCGGCACGGATGGCCTTGAGCTTGTTCCCAGTCTGGCGTTTGACCATTGCGAGCCACTTCTTAAAACATGCAAAGGTCTCTGACTTGTGCTTCATTGCGTACACAGTGCAGTATCGTGAATGGTCATCAGTGAATGTAGCAAAGTACCTTGAACCGCCAAGTGATCGTACCTGCATCGGGCCATGAACGTCAGAGTGTACAAGGTCAAGGACGTTTGCGGAGCGTGCCCCCCCTTGTTTGGGTATCGGTGCACGACAACTCTTACCGTAGATGCATGACTCACATGTGTCGACCTTTTGCTTTACATTGGTGTCGATGCCTTTCACGACTTGTCTGCTGACCATGTTTCGAATGCCATCAACATGTAAATGTGCAAGGCGTGCATGCCAAAGTTGCAGGTCGGTCGTCGCAAGTGCTGCCTCCGCTGTTGTGGTACCCTCGACGTTCGTCGTCGCATTTGACATAGTCCTCACACGATACAAACCGTTGGTGCGTGGTGCTTGTAGGATGGTTGTGGAACCCTTCGTGACGATACAAGTTCCACCTTCAAATGCGATCTTCATGCCTGCACGTTCCATCGTCGAAACAGAAATCAGATGATAGGCGAGTTCCGGTACCCACAACACATTCTTCAAATGGCGCACAGCACACTTGCCGTTCACATTCATACGTAGGATGACCGAGCCACGACCGCGAGCAGTCACACTCGAGTCATTACCCATGCCAACATCGAAAGCGGCAGTTCCTTCGAAGTCTTGAAACAACGACTTGTCAAAGGTCATATGCGATGTAGCACCAGAGTCGACATGCCAGGTCATTGAACTAGCCTGTGATACTTTCTGCGAGGATACCGTGAGGCACACAAAGTCACCAAAGTCACTAGTATCACCATCGCTGTCATCTTTGTTGTTGGCATTACCGACGACGGCCTTCGACTTGTTGGCCTTTTCTTTCTCGTCGCTCTGTTTCTTCCAACAAAATCGCTCGGTGTGACGATTCTTACCGCAGTAGTCGCAATGGCGATTCCTGCGCGACTGTCGGGACTGACGGCCCATCAATGCAGAGTCCGTCTTGCTTGACCCCGCGTCACTCTGGCGATCGTCCATGCGTTGTTCCTCCTGGAGCAAACGACTTTTCACAAAGTCCACCGTAAGAGGCTTGTCATCAACGACGGTATCGATTGCAACGATGAGATGTTCGAAGCGCTCAGTTAGGCCACACAGGATACTCATTGCGATATCTGAGTCCTCAACATTGACATCCATGGACTTCAGGTCGCATGCCAACTGGCGCACACGATTCACAAGGGTCAGTATCTTCTCACCATCGTGCATCTTTGCAGAGTAGAACTCGCGACGGGCTTTGATCTTGTTGAGGAGGGTGCGACGTTGGAACACATTTCCAATAGCCTTCCACATTTCGGCAGCAGTGGTGAGTCCGCGGACGTGGTCGAGGTGCTCATCACTCAAAGACAAACCGATAATGGCCTTAGCTTTGGAATCCCGTTTCTTCCACTGAACGAGTTGTAGGAAAAACACATCGACCACTACGCCACATGCGCTGGCATGTCAAGTGGTGCACTGAGTGAATACACAGCCCATTTCAACACTCCCCCCTCACTCAGAGGACCACAGAGTGCTGTAAGGACTCAGACATCTTACACCTCATTCCTATCACCTATAGGACAGTAAGCAATGCCGAAAACACACAAATTAAATTTTCACCAATGCAACCACTTGCGGGGCTCGAACCCGCGATGCTATAATGTAGGAAAAACACATCGACCACTACGCCACATGCGCTGGCATGTCAAGTGGTGCACTGAGTGAATACACAGCCCATTTCAACACGAGTGCATCAGCCTCTGGAGCAGTCGCTGGGGGCGTCAATACATCATCGAGGTCACGAAATGCGAGTACCAACTCGATCTTCTGCTTCCAAACATGGAAGTTGGACTCACCGAGCTTCTCGATTTTGAAGCCGCCAAGACTCTTATCGTCCATAACGTATGTTTCCGGACGACAAATCGACAGAAATAATATGATCGGAGATCACAACAGTACGAACCTAGCACCAAATCCTAGGTCAAAACACGAAACAGTATGCCCAAAGCACACCAAAAACACAACATAAAGATTTATACAAGCGATTCAGACAAACACCAAACGGGTCAAATGGGTGTCAAAATAGTTGACGAAACAATATCTTTTCTTAGTACGTGATGCTTGCCGCTAGCAATACGCAATCACGGGAAGTCGGACTTCCGGCCACCGGTCTGACTCTCCGGGTGAGCTCACGGTTCCAGCGATTGACTAAAGTTGAAGGTTGAACGACTTGAAGCTTGACGAAGAACGACAGCGAAAGTAAAAGGAAGGATGTATTCAAAGGACAACAATTCGGAGGTTCCCAAAGAACACAACCGGAAACGAGACAACGGCACAAAGGGAAACAAAGGATCGAAAGTAGCGATTAGCGGGCTGGGCCCATTACCTGTTGAAAAAGGTAGGTGGAGGAAGGGATGTAGTGCCGAGTCTACCTTTACTCATCTCGAACATTCAGGTGCTTATATGCACCAACACACTACACTATTACCCTAGGTTACTTTTCTACCATCGTACATGACAGTTCAGCTCACCTATTCTGATGACATCACACGTAATCATCAATTCACTGTGATCACCACATCATAGTTACGTGCATTTACGTAACATTCTACATCACTGTAATCCATCCATGTCATCACAATTCACATCACTCGTAACCTGTAACCATCCATGTCATCACAATTCACATCACCCGTAACCTGTCATCATCCATGTCATCGCAATTCACATCACCCGTAACCTGTAATCACACAACCGGTGACAGCAAACTTGTACAGTACATATACACCTCCACTCGCACATACTGTAATCACTTGTCATACCATACAGTATGTGCACACAGTGTACTGTACATCCAACACACACACCCGGTGACAGCAAACTTGTACAGTACATATGCACCTCCACTCGCACATACTGTAATCACTTGTCATACCATACAGTATGCGCACACAGTGTACTGTACATCCAACACCATACAGTATGTGCACACAGTGTACTGTACATCCAACAATCACTGAACCCACGAACGTCACCGATGGTCCTACTGAAGGCGTCAATGATACTACTGATGATCCCAATGACGACAATGGTACTGTAGACAATGATGGGCATGGCGAATCGGAGACGTCAAATGACTCGCAGCACCAACCTCAGGCCACTCGCCGGTCAGGTCGTAAGCGTCAGCCACCAAAGGAATGGTGGAGGACTACTGCGCTCATGTCACCAGCGTGTCCGCCGGACCCAACGACTTATCATCAGGCCATGTCCAGCACGAATAACGACGAGTGGCGCGCTGCCATGCAGAAGGAATATGACGCACTCATGGAGTACAAGACCTGGGATGTCGTGCCTCGTCCGTCCGACCACAACGTTGTTTCGTCCAAGTGGGTGTTTGTGACCAAGGACAAACCTCAACCGAACGGTGAGATTAAAAAACAGCGCAAGGCGAGACTAGTGGCACGTGGATTCTCACAGGTCGAAGGCGTCGACTACACCGAGACATATGCACCTGTGGTGAAGTTTACTTCGGTCCGGGTCATCTTGGCACTTGTGACATTCTTTGCATTGTTTCTGCACCAAATGGATGTCGACTCCGCATTCCTAAACGGTGACCTCGAGGAGGAGGTGTACCTCGAGCAGCCAGAAGGGTTTAAACGCAAGGGCAAGGAACATTGGGTATGTCGACTTTGGAAGGCCATATACGGTTTTAAACAAGCATCATGTCGATGGCACAAGAAGATTGACGAGTTCCTAACGAGGGAGCTTCGCATGAGTCGTAACGAAGCGGACGAATGTGTGTACTTTTATCGCGATCGAGACACATTTGTGATTGTTGCACTCTATGTGGATGACCTTCTTATTGCTTGCAACAGCCTTACGAAGCTGCAAGAAGTCAAGGAACAGTTGTGCAAACGTTTTCGTATGAAGGACTTGAACGAAGCCCGTACATGTTTGGGATTCGAAATCTATCGTGATATCAACGGAAAACGTCTTCATCTGTCCCAATCCAAGTACGTCAAGGCTGTATTGGAGCGGTTCAACATGTCGGAGGCCAAAGGGATGAACACACCTATGGAGGTCAAGTTGGACTTAGATGCCGATATCGCTGATGAAGACATCGCGGATGTTCCATATCGCGAGGCCATCGGGTGCTTGATGTACTTGATGGTTGGGACACGTCCGGATATTGCATTTGCAGTGTGCAAACTGGCCAAGTACGTTGAACGGCCAATGGAGGTGCATTGGAAAGCAGTGAAACGCATTATGCGTTATTTGGTTAGCACTATGGAATATGGACTCTGTTATGATGGAAACGCAGGTATGGTACCATTTGGGTATGTTGATGCCGACTGAGCAGGTGACACTGGCAACCGCAAGTCGACTGGCGGATATGTATTCATGCTTGCCGGTGCCGCGATATCATGGTGCTCACGTCAACAAGATGTTGTTGCATTACCTTCAACTGAGGCTGAGTACATTGGGTTGTGTGAAGGTGTAAAGGAAGCGATTTGGCTTAAGCGGTTTGTAGGCAACCTGGGTACCGATGAGAATGGCGATATGGAACCGATGATGCTGAAGGTGGATAACCAAGGTGTTGTTGATTTGGCAAGACGATCACATGACCCCACATCGGTGCCAAATCTCATAAGAGGCATAAGGGATGTTCCACGTGTACACATGCACACGTGTTGAATGAAGGGTGGCCCTAAGGCATTCCGGAAGAAATCCAAAGTTCCCAGGGACGAAAGTACGATTTTGAGAGATCAGCGATTTAGAGGTCAAAATGTTGTTTATGGGGTGATTTTACGTAGGGTAGGGTACTATAAGTGGATGATGAGTATACTGTATGAGAGATATGCTGAGGAAAGCTATGTACACGTGTACGTGGTGGCAGTTGTGTATGTGATGTACACGTGGTACAGCTAAGAGTAGAAACCTTTTGTGCAGTGTTGTACACGTACTGTACTAGTGCCAAATGAGGAACTGTACTTCGCATTGTCCATCGTAATATACCAAGTACTGTACTCCTTACTATACCTGAGATTGTACAGTAGGAATCAATTATGGCAATACTGTCATGACTCCTAGAAAGAGGTATTTGATTTTATATTATGTACGAGGATTCTAGTTATGATTACGGGTTTTATCCAGCTGCATCCAAAAATCGGTTATGTGATTTCATCATACGTATGAGGTTTCTAGTTATGATATTGGTTTGTACAACTGCATCCAAAAAAATAGTTATGTGATTTCATCATACGTATGTGGTTTCTAGTTATGATATCGGTTTGTACAACTGCATCCAAAAAATCAGTTATGTGATTCCATCGTACGTATGTGGTTTCTAGTTATGATATTGGTTTGTACAACTGCATCCAAAAATCAGTTTTTTGATTCCATCATATGTATGAGGTTCCTAATTATGATGAAGATTGGACCGACTGCATCCAAAAATCAGTTATGTGATTCCATCATATGTATGAGGTTCCTAATTATGATGAAGATCGGACCGACTGCATCCAAAAATCAGTTATGTGATTCCATCATATGTATGAGGTTCCTAATTATGATGAAGATCGGACCGACTGCATCCAAAATCAGTTATGTGATTCTATTATACGTATGACGGATTGAGTCCGTTATTTTGGCACAAGGGAATTCGTTTCGGTAAGTCTGCAAAATAAGGTACTGTATTGATGTGTGTATTGGGCCAACCTATTTACACAAATTTGTCAACTTTGGAAGCAGTTCCAAATTTGCCCTTATGACTGTTATCACCGGGCGAAGTTCTTGAAATCTGCTCAAATGGCTCAGTTTGTGGGATTCTGTTAGTGGACGCAGTGAGTTAGAAAGTTGTTGTAGGTTGTACTTAAGGCCAGGATTTTAGAGTTCCGAGTAAATTCTGGGTAGCAAAGCCCGCAACTTAATCCGTCCAGCAAAGTCCTTCACCCTCTCCGATTCCCATTAGGTTATGGGCCCATTTCAACGCCGTCTCTTTCTCTGAACCCCGTAATTCGCCGTGTGTTGCTGCATTGTTTTCTTGTCTATCTCAGTCTCTTGATTATGTCTACTCGTTCCGGTAAGCTATTTGAATAATTCCATTTCTTTGCACATCGAAGTGATTCTCTTTGCACCTTTTGGTTGGTCTAAAGACTCATAATCCCAAAAGCTGTTACTGACGATCACTTCCACTTTTGTGCCTGCTTTTGCGGGGGTTGTGCTAGACTCGGAATTAGCCCTGGTGCCCCCGAGTGCCCAGGGCTGCGACAGTTAGGACTTTGCCATCTGTGGGGAGGACAGTTGTGGAATCGATCGAAGTGCTCGAGCCAGAAGGACCGCCGCCGAAGACGCTCGCGCTTCCCTCGTCTAGGGAAAGGTATAGGATCCCTCGGAAGTCAGTACCTCTGGATAAGCCAATAAAGAAAGTTCAACGCCTCTCGGCAAAGAAAGCTAAAGCCCTCGCCGATCGAGTTGCCAAGAAGGAACTAAAGGCTAAACGAAGAGTTCCGCCGAGGAACAAGAGGTACTGCAAGCTCTGTGATATTAGCTGCAATAGCGCACAGACATTCTACGATCACATCAATTCTAAGGGTCATAGGACTAGAGAGAAAAACAAGAAAAAGACCCCTAGGTGTACTGCATGTGATAGAGTGTTCGATTCACACGAGGTTCTCAAGCGTCACGAGAACGGGAAGGAACACTTGAAAGTAGTTTTGTCCCAGAGAATTTAAAGAGATCCATTTGTTTGTTTGAAGCGACGTCTTTGGCCTTTGCTTTAGTCTAGAGTTTCGTGTGCTGTGTTCTTATAGAGGTGGGCTTGCCACTACAAGGGACTATCGGTCCCCGGCTTGGGATCTTCGAACACAACATTAGCACCTCTAGAATATTGCAATGAGTAGCGGAGAAGATCAAGGAGGAGGATCGATGAAGATCGAAAAGCTCACGGATACCAATTTCTACGTGTGGAAACAGAAGATTCAGCTCCTGTTGGCCCTTCGCGATGTGGAACAGTATATTACTGATGGCACCGTTCCTGAAGATGAACAATCTTCCACTTACAAGGCATGGAAGCAAGGGGATCGAAAGGCCCGGGCCATCATCGGCCTGTCGCTGTCCGATGATCACCTTGATCATGTGAGAGATGCTGTCACAGCCAAAGAAATGTGGGACGCCATCTTGGAAGTTTTGAGGCCACACATTACTAAATAAGCTGGCGGCCCGGAGAGACTTCTACACGGTCTGCCACAAGTCGAGGAGAGCTGTATGTGCTTGACACATGTAACGAGGTTCATTCGGCGCACAAAGCCTCTTTGAAGACATGGCATGAAAGATTGGCCCACGTTCACACTCAAGGAATATTGTCCATGGCTCGTAAGAACGTGGTAAGTGGACTTCATATCTCCTCTTCAGATATAACAAGAGACGCTAGCTCATCTTCTGACTGTGAATCTGTGACATGTGATGCGTGTGTGTTAGGAAAAGCAACTCGTGCTGTGATTCCTAAACAGCGCTCTGGAGGCAGGGCCAAACATTTGCTAGACTTGGTCCATTCGGACGTCTGCGGCCCACTCCAAGTACAGTCAGTGGGTGGTGCTAGATACTTTGTCACTTTTATCGATGACCACTCAAACTGGAGTGTTGTCTATCCGATGAAGAGTAAAGATGAAACGTTCCATTTTTATCAGAAGTTTGCCCAATATGCCTTCACACACACTGGTCAACGCGTGAAAGTGCTTCGATCTGATCGTGGAGGAAAGTATCTTTCTTCAGAGTTCCAATCCTTTCTATCGTCACAAGGAACTGTTCATCAAACGACCGCTGCATACACACCTGAACAGAATGGTGTGGCAGAACGGCTCAATCGTACCCTGATTGATCTCGTCAGGTCTATGCTGTCCCATATGAAAGGTTCCGAAAGCTTTCTGGGCTGAAGCTCTTGATAACGCAGTTTACGTTCGCAATCGTGTCACGACAAGAGCTTTGGGTGGTCGCGTTACTCCATTTCACCTATGGATGAAGAAAAAGCCGATGTATCTCACCTACGTGTGTTTGGATGTCAATGCTGGTACAAGGTGCCTGGTAATGAGGTGCGTAAACTTGACGACCGCGCAACAACGGGAATGTTTGTTGGGTATCCGCCGGGAACTAAGGCCTACAAAATTTGGGATGACAATTACATCGCATTGTTATTTCCAGGGATGTGCAGTTCGATGAGTCGAGACCAGGGGCTTGCTCTTACGATGAACATTTTTCCGATGATAATGACGTGACGTTGACCCAGTGGAGGCGACCATACTGACGAAATTGAGTCTGAAACATCTAGTGGTGGTAATGAGCATGGCATTGAAACAGGGTCACCGGCGGAGGTTGAGAACTTTCAAAGTCAAGGTATTGAGCCGACTCAACTAATGAGACTTTGCAACCAGAAGAAGTGAGTGGTGAGCAAGATGCTGGTCCCGGTGATATGGAACCTCGCCGCTCCACTCGTTCACGACGCCCACCCCGACAGTGGTGGACAGGCCTGGTGGGAACCAGCTTACTCACACCTTCCTGTGGCGACATCAACATACCGAACTCCTTTAAAGAGGCGATGGGTGGACCACAACCACAGTTCTGGCAGAAAGCGATTGATAAGGAGCTAGAGTCCCAACGCAAAAACAAAACCTGGGCACTAGTGCCACGATCGGAAGGTGCCAATATTCTAACTTCTCGCTGGGTATTTACTGTAAAGGACATGCCGGACGATAACGGCACGTTGATCAAAAGGGAAAAGGTCGCCTGGTTGTGCGGGCTTTCAAAAATTGAGGGGATTGATTACTCAGAGACTTTTGCGCCGGTGATCAAATTTACAACGATTCGATTGTTGTTGGCGATTGTAGCCCACTTCGATTTAGAGCTTCATCAAATGGACGTGGTCACGGCCTTTCTGAACGGTGACTTAGAAGAGGATATTTATATGGAGCAGCCTGAAGGTATCGTTGACTCTTCCAGGCCCAATCATGTTTGCAAACTTCTCAAGGCTATCTATGGTCTTAAGCAAGCGAGTCGACAATGGCACAAAAAGATTGACGATTTCCTTATTCACACGCTTGGCTTCAAGACTACGAGAAGTGACGCCTGTCTATATACAAACATATCAGAAAAAGGCGTTATGCTGATTGCCCTATATGTGGATGACTTGCTTCTTGCGGGAAGTGACCTGAAAGCCGTGACCTGGATGAAAGGTGAACTGAACAAGAGATTTGAGATGAAAGATTTAGGCGAGGCCAAAAAGTGCATTGGGCTTGAAATAAGTAGAAAAAGGGTCCCTAGACGGATCTATATCTCGCAGACAGAGTATGCCAAGTCCATTTTGAAACGTTTTGGTATGGCCAGTTGCAATCCCGTGAGGACTCCGATGGAACAAGGATTACACCCTGAGATGTCAACTAGCCCGTATTGCGATGTACCATATCGACAGATCATTGGCTGCTTAATGTTTCTTATGGTAGGGTCACGTCCAGATCTTGCATATGTGGTGGGAAAACTGTCCCAACACTGTGAGAACCCTCGCGAGGACCACTGGCAAGCAGCCAAACGAGTTCTGAGATATATCAAAGGAACGCTCTCACTAGGTGAAGTTCTAGATGGAAATCTCCCAGTGCAAACTCTAGAGGGCTTCAGCGATGCAGACTGGGGTGGTTGCTTGGACTCGAGAAAGTCCACCAGTGGATATGTGTTCAAACTGTGTGGGGGAGCTATTAGTTGGTCGTCTAGGAGACAAACGGTCGTTGCGAAATCCACATGCGAAGCGGAGTATATTGCACTGTGTGAGGCTTGCAAAGAGGCAGCTTGGCTCAGGTGCCTTCTTGCAGACGCATTGGGAAAGTCGAAAGACAGCACAGTTACAATCGGGTGTGATAATGCTGGTACAATAGCGTTTGCGGGTAACGAAGGAGTGAACAGGCGAAATAAGCACATTGACATATCATATCATTTTGTCCGAGATGCTGTGACTCGAAAGATTGTGTCACTGTTTCACGTACCTTCTACAGATATGCCAGCAGATATACTCACCAAGCCTCTTGGTCGCATTCTATTCATAAAATGCATAAAATCTCTAGGCCTCGGAGAGCTGCACGATGCTTAGGTCATGTAATCGAGGGGGGGTGTTGTTGATTTGGCAAGACGATCACATGACCCCACATCGGTGCCAAATCTCATAAGAGGCATGAGGCATGTTCCACGTGTACACATGCACACGTGTTGAATGAAGGGTGGCCCTAAGGCATTCCGGAAGAAATCCAAAGTTCCCAGGGACGAAAGTACGATTTTGAGAGATCAGCGATTTAGAGGGCAAAATGTTGTTTATGGGGTGATTTTACGTAGGGTAGGGTACTATAAGTGGATGATGAGTATACTGTATGAGAGATATGCTGAGGAAAGCTATGTACACGTGTACGTGGTGGCAGTTGTGTATGTGATGTACACGTGGTACAGCTAAGAGTAGAAACCTTTTGTGCAGTGTTGTACACGTACTGTACTAGTGCCAAATGAGGAACTGTACTTCGCACTGTCATCGTAATATACCAAGTACTGTACTCCTTACTATACCTGAGTTTGTACAGTAGGAATCAATTATGGCAATACTGTCATGACTGCTAGAAAGAGGTATTTGATTTTATATTATGTACGAGGATTCTAGTTATGATTACGGGTTTTATCCAGCTGCATCCAAAAATCGGTTATGTGATTTCATCATATGTATGAGGTTTCTAGTTATGATACTGGTTTGTACAACTGCATCCAAAAAAATAGTTATGTGATTCCATCATACGTATGTGGTTTCTAGTTATGATATCGGTTTGTACAACTGCATCCAAAAAATCAGTTATGTGATTCCATCGTACGTATGTGGTTTCTAGTTATGATATTGGTTTGTACAACTGCATCCAAAAATCAGTTTTTTGATTCCATCATATGTATGAGGTTCCTAATTATGATGAAGATTGGACCGACTGCATCCAAAAAATCAGTTATGTGATTCCATCATATGTATGAGGTTCCTAATTATGATGAAGATCGGACCGACTGCATCCAAAATCAGTTATGTGATTCTATTATACGTATGACGGATTGAGTCCGTTATTTTGGCACAAGGGAATTCGTTTTCGGTAAGTCTGCAAAAAAAGGTACTGTATTGATGTGTGTATTGGGCCAACCTATTTACACAAATTTGTCAACTTTGGAAGCAGTTCCAAATTTGCCCTTATGACTGTTATCACCGGGCCAAGATCTTGAAATCCGCTCAAATGGCTCAGTTTGTGGGATTCTGTTAGTGGACGCAGTGAGTTAGAAAGTTGTTGTAGGTTGTACTTAAGGCCAGGATTTTAGAGTTCCGAGTAAATTCTGGGTAGCAAAGCCCGCAACTTAATCCGTCCAGCAAAGTCCTTCACCCTCTCCGATTCCCATTACAAGGTGCTATGCACTTGGCCAAAAATGATGAAAGGAACAGGGGATGATGAGGGATGAGGAGAGAGAATGAAAAGGGAAGTAGGGAAAGAGTGTAGATGGATAAAAGAAACAGAAAGGAAATAGAACGGCAAGGGTGAGGCTGGTGTTGAAATCAAAGGCAAGTCCGTACCTCTTCTTTACTTGGGTGAGCTATTAGACTACAACTATATACTGTTTGCCGGTACTCACTTCGGCTTCGTGAAAAGCAAAATGAAAGTAGCAAAATCTACATTTGCAGTACTATCTTTGTTGATCCTATAGCCTACCCAACCCAAGATGCCTCAGAATCCCTGATTTGCATGCGCGGGAAATTCATAATTACCGATATTCAAAACGTAAGTAACATTGCGTGCATGCTAGCCATGCATGTTCTGTTACGTAAACGTACACTAAAACAGTCAACCCGTGAATTATGCCTTACGTGACCCGCCAACGCAACTGTAATCTCTCGGCCTGTAACAGAACCCAAAGGCGGGAACTTAAGGCGGGAACTTAAATATCATCATAAAGTAGAAAACAATTTTTGGCGGGCTTGTCTCACGTTGTTATGTAACAGTACGTAAATCTCATGCAGGCCGTTCAACGTGAATTAAGCCTTACGTGCTATACGTGCAATACTGTAAAAGCAACGTGGCTGCATCAACACACTTTGGCTGCATACTTGTGCAAGAGTGATTTGTAGCAGCCAGTATAATGAGTATAGTGTAAACTGTATGCAGCCAGTCCAGGCAACTATAGGATAAATATAGAAACCACTGTTTACTTGTACACGTACCACACCTATAATACTGTACACGTACGACAGAGAGGAGACAATACACGTATGCCACATAGGAGACAGTACACGTATGACACATTGCGTACAGTACTTTGAGCCTTAAATAGAGACAAACCATCAACCAACCATAACATGCCAAGTGTCAGAATGCTCCACAATGATCAGCTCAGATATCGCCACTTGGAGCGATGTGAGTGGTATGGAAGCGTATCTAACAGCCAATCAGAGGGCAGAATACCAAGTGGTTTGAAAAATGGCAAAATGCGCCGTGATTTTGAGTTGCCCGAAAATGGGCTTTCGTCCCAGGCAACTTTCATTTGGCCCATTTTACACGTGTAGTAGGTGTACACACAGAAGAAGGGTGCAACTCGCTTTTTCATGCTACAAGTGTACACGTGTCCAGGTGGCAACTAAAAACCATGGGATCGCATGCATTCTATCCCTTTTTCAACACTCCCCTCGATCACATTGTTTTTTACATAATTTATGCTCCCCCTTACTACCCATCACAATCAGTCTAACAAGTTTTGTCATCTGAACTCGCCCCAGTGGTTTTGTCAAAGCGTCAGCAACATTTTCAGTTGTTGGCACGTACACCAAGTCCACCTCTTTACGCACAACTGCATCTCTTACAAAGTGGTATGCAATATCAATGTGCTTGTTGCGTCTGTTGGTGCTCTCGTTTCGAGCGAGCTCCATAGCCCCTGGTTATCGCTGTATATTGTAGTAGCATGATCAATTCCAAGTGCTTTCATGCCCAGCGATGTCCAGGTTTCAAGATGTCCCGAACGACACGTCTCAGCCATATTGCTTCTTTACTGCTGCAGTTAACGAAATGTATTCGGCCTCACATGACGAAGCTGCGACAACCGTTTGCTTTCGCGAGCACCAACTTACCCACTTCCAGCCATGCGAAACACGAAACCACTCGTCGATTTGCGATCGGACACATCTCCGGCCCAATCCGAGTCACAGTATGCAGACAAGCCCAGATCAGCATTCCCTCGGAACACAAGACCTAAATCTTTGGTCCCAGCGAGATACCTTAACACTCTTTTTACTGCTAACCAATGCTTCTCTCTTGGTTCTTCGCAGAAACGTGCAAGTTTGCCAACCGCATAAGATATATCAGGTCGTGTTCCAACAGACAAATACATGAGAGCTCCAATGGCGCTCCTTTATGGAGCATCTGTCCGAGCATCACTACCCGTATCTACCGACCGATCCACGTTCAACTCGTCAGTGTTTAGATTCATAGGAGTTGGAACAGGTCTACAATTCTGCATTCCAAATCGCTCTAAAACGCTGTCTACAAACGTGGCTGGGATAAACACAAGGATCGTTGGATCTCCGGCGAGAAATTTCAAGCCCAACAACCATTCTCGCTTCGCCCAAATCTTTCATTTCAAAACGGCGGTTCAGCTCCCCCTTCATCCATGCAATCGCCTCCATGTTGTTTCCTGCAAGCAGCAAGTCATCAACATACAGGAGGATAATCATGATTGAGTCGGAGGTCGGGTCAAATTTTACATAAACACAGGAATCATTAGTGCTACTTTTGAATTTGAGCCCATCAACAAGAAAATCATCGATTTTCTGGTGCCACCGCCTATGTGCCTGTTTCAAACCATACAAGGCCTTCAGAAATTTGCAGACATGATTTGGTTTCGAGGCATCCTTAAATCCATCAGGCTGTTCCATGTACACGTCCTCCTCCACCTCACCGTTCAGAAATGCCGTCTTAACGTCCATTTGATGCAGCTCCAGGTCCTGATGTGCGACAAGTGCCAAAAGCACCGGAATTGACGTGAGCTTCACGACAGGGCGTATGTCTCATTATAATCTACCCCTTTCACCTGTTGGAAACCACGAGCGACAAGACGCGCCTTCGATTTTCGGGAAAAGCCTCCGTTGGAGTCCTGGGCATCTTTTATTGCAAACACCCATTTTGGAGTCAGAATGTTTGAGGCCTCCAAACGTGGGACTAACTTCCATGTTTTGTTCCGAAGGATCGAGTCTCGCTCGGACTCGATGGCGGACTTCCAAAAGTCTGCGTCCGGTCCTGTCGCCGCGTGTCGGTACGAGATGTTGACAACATTTGTAACGAGAGCCGTGTCATTAGGTGTCAAGGATATGTTTGATCTCCACCAAGCATTTGGGGCTCTTCGAATCCTTTCAGATCTCCGAGGAGCTACAGACACCTCAGGGGCTCAGGGATTTCGTTATCTGTACCTACTTTTCGGCGACCGTTGGGTCGTTTCCAACATTAGCCTGGTCATTCCCTTGTCCCTGAATATCTTGTCTCGAAGATGCAGTTATTTCGACTGTGTCCGGTGTAGGAAGCCGGACTTGAGCATCCTGTTCAACGCCGAGACTTACAAGATCCTCATCGGAGCTAATTGCGAGATACTCATCTGATTCTTTCTCATTTATTTCAGACTGGCAGGTTTCGCTCTCACTGAATCTGACATCTCTGGAAACAACTACCTTGTGTAATTCAGGATCCCACAGTTTGTAAGCTTTGCTGGCTTCCGCATATCCAAGCATAATTGCTTCCCGTGCTCGGTTGTCAAGCTTACTCAATTGACTTGCCGGGACGGTGTACCAACATTTGCTTCCGAACGTACGAAGGTGCGACAAATTGGGCTTGCGACCGTACCATATATGATGCGGGGTCGTGTGGCTTGGAAGTGCCGAGTTGTAACTCTGTTTCGGATGTATACAGCAGTCGCCAGAGCTTCGGCCCAGAACTGTTTGGCAGACTCTTTGCATGTAGCATGACCGAACCAGATCCATCAGTGTTCGGTTCAGCCGCTCTGAAACACCATTCTGTTCAGGTGACTCCACTGCACTAAGCTCATGTTTTGTGCCGCGCTCGGCAAGGTAGTCCTTGAATGCAGTGGACATATATTCTCCCCCTCGATCTGAACGAAGAATGCCAATGCGACGCCCAGTATGGGCTTCGCTACGAGCTTGGAACAGTTTATATTTATCAAACCTCTGACTTTCGCTGCATCATGTAGACGGTAACCCAGGAAGAGTGATCGTCCGTGAAGGCACAAAGTAGCGTGCCCCTCCAACAGAAGAAACCTCCATAGGTCCACACACGTCACTGTGAACAAGGTCTAACATCGCTTCAGCTCTACCAGTCGTGCGTTCCTTCGGCACTGCAGAACGATGAGCCTTTCCATGAACGCATAAGGAGCATATTTCGGATGTACTCGAGTCACTGATCTGCACGCCGTCCACAACATTGTTCCTTACCATAGATGCAATGCCCTGCTTGCTTACATGAGCCATTCTCTCGTGCCATGTCGAGAGTGTGGTGACTTTCGCAGAGTACAAGGTATCATTTGGTATCTTCTGACTATCGATAGCATAAAGAAGGCTATTGCACAGCATTTTTCCAGTTGCTACAACTCTCCCATTCTTAGTCATCTGCAAAGCTTTGTTCTCAAATACAGTTTTGATCCCTTCTATGTCCGCTTTGCCTACAGAGATGAGAGAATATTCGAAACTAGGAACGTGGACAACATCTCGCAGAATGCACCGCTTTCGAGAACCATCCACTAGTAATGTGAGCTCCACGTCACCTCGCCCAGCAATCTTAGCCCGGGTTTAGTTCCCATTTCGACTGAGGCTGCAGAAAATTCGGTATAATTCGTGAAAACACTCCTATCGTAAGTCATATGGGAAGTACATGCGGAATCTGCGTACCAGAGGAAGTTCCGGCCGAAATTCCCGGCCTGTTTAATTCGTGACATGAGGCAAACAATTTCATCATCAACGCTGTCCGCACTATCAGCTGAAGGATGAGAATCAGTCGAATCAAATACATTTGCACCTACGAACGCCTGCTGATCTCTTCTCGGGCGATTTTTCTCGTTTCGATGATTATTAGATGCTCTGCCACTACGAGAACCGGATGCACGATAGCCCCTTGGAGCTTCCGGGCGCCTACCGTTCACATCTTTGACCCAGCATCTGTCCGCGGTGTGACCAGAATGACCGCAGTTCGTACAGTGCAGCTGTCTAGCATTACCTCCGTAGTCATTCGGACGGGCATTGGAGATGAGCGCAGCATTGGATTTTGTCCCTTTTGACTCCCTCATTTGAGCACGCTCCTCTTCCTGCAACAACCGGCTCTTCACAAATTCCAGAGTAAACACCCTGTCCTCATTTCCGAGTGCATCCAAGGCAACGATGAGATTGTCGAACCGAGGTGGCAATCCATTAAGCACAGCCATGGCTATCTGTTTGTCATCAATAGTCACATCCATGGATTTCAGGGTCGCTGCAAACTGTGTTACACGGTTAACATACTGCAAAACTCTCTCGTTACCATCCATAGCCGCAGTGTAAAACCGGCGTCGAGCCGCAAGTTTATTGAGGAGCGTGTGCCTCTCAAACGTGTTGAGAATAATAGTCCACATCTCCTTTGCAGTTGCCGCAGTGCGCACATGCTCTAGGTGCTCATCAGAAAGGGACAATCCGATGAGCGCCCGTGCTTTGCGGTCGGCCCGAGTCCATGATTTGAGAGCCCTATCATCCGATTCTTCAGGCGGATCATCCACAATGTAGTCATCAAGCTCCCGGAGGGCGAGAAGAAGCTGCACCTTCTGCTTCCAAACATGGAAATTATTGTTGGTGAGCTTTTCAATTCGAACTCCGCCTCCGCGATCGTCCATGACTACGTCTTTATCCAAGACCCTTTGTATCTGAAACCTCTATTACCACGTATGCAGTGAGTATGCAAAGTCCTCTGTTCGGGTATCCCAAGCCGGCGACCGATAGTCGCTTGTCACGGCAAGCCTTTCCCTATAAGAAGTTTGCAGCGTTTACTCAAAGACACGTGGTGTTTAATTTCCAACTCTTTACCTCTTTAGTTTTCCTCCTCTTTACCTCTTTACCACCTCTTTATTTGTGCCTTAGGGCGCTACCCCTGTATATCGGCCAGTGCTGGTCTTTCAACTTTGAGCGCAATCCGTGTGCCACGAGTTAGCACAGCAACTTTTACCTGTAGACGGCCAGGAATTTTCAGCCACTACCCCGAAAGGTCCCCGCAGCAAAGGGCGTCTTACCACAATCACAGTCTTTCCGTACTAACTCAGGCGCGTTTCCTTCCGGACTGTGTTGCTTGACTTCCGTCGTACTCGTGTGAAAGCACTCAAGGTCACCAATGAGCCTCGTCCTTCCGTGCACAGCACGTATCTACACCTCAACAGAAGTATAGCCAGCAGGTACCAAAGTACAAGTGCAGAACACTAGTACCCGGTATGCTACCAGAGTAAGGAATTAGAAGACAGTCGTTCCCTCTCCGACCACGGGCGATGGTGTTTCGCGTACGTATCGGTCGTTCAAGCGAGGAGCGTCTCTGTCCCGCCGGCGCGCAAAAGGGCCACTGCAACGGACCGACTCGGCTGGTACACCGTGATTCCCACCGGGAATCGGGTTCAATCTTACGACTTCTGATAACTCGCGTTATCGACCGCGTGGGTTTGTATGGTACGGTCCGTCCAACTCGCATTACACAAAGGCACTGTTCTCAAAAGAGTACAGCCGGTAAGAGGATCACAAAACCGATTGCCAAGACCACGATTCGGCAAAAGAATCGGACAAACTTGGGCGGACCCCCAGCACTCTGTCTTCTTCTTTTCCGTTGCCGTAAAGGCTTTCCAAGAGTGCAAGGGGTATCTGTTGGAAGCATACTGTAATGGTGGAACGGGACATAAAGTAGGACCGCTTTGATACAGTATGCTGGATGCGCACTGTGTTGGAAACCTACTGTAATGTCTGGTGTGCACTGGAACTGGATGTATGGGCACTGTTGATATTGCTTACATTACTGTACCATTACAGTGGGAACATATTCTACTGTACGTTACTACATCCAGTACAGTAACATTCTACTGTACTCATGACTGTACAGTAGTATTCCAAGATGTGCGTACGTGAATATTACAGTGCACTGCACAGTGCTGTCACTGTCTCGTGGGAATGGTGGAAGCAGTTTCTGTTACCTCTCGTGAGGTGTACAGTACTTCCGGCGGGAAATTACATGGTGGCGTTTGTGATATGTGCTCTCGAGATAATTCGATAAATTATGAATTATCGAGAGAGGTCAAGAGGTTACGATATTTACCTTGGCGGGAGATTTCTGTACGAGCGGAAAGTGATATTATTGGTAGATTTTTATTACGTGATGTTTTGTGCTTTGTTGTAATGTGTACGTACAGATGCACGTACAAATTGTTTACGCGGGGTAAGCTGTGATTGGATGTTATGCTTCCCGCCACTTCTTGATGTTATTAGGCATTTGATGATTGGTTAGTTTGTAATCTCGGATGTTGAACGAGTTAGCGGTGACTGTGAAAGTGACTTTGGATGAAGCACTATGAAGTAGCATATATACTCTGCCTTCGGGGATTGAAAGTAAACCAGCTAGACTCGGCACCACTTCCAAATCCTTGACCAACATTCCGAATTCTTTCCCAACACTTCCCACAAATCCATTTGTTTAACAGGTTATGGGCCCAGGACTCTAATTGCTGCATTTTTTTTGTTTGGTCTGCTGTTGTCTCCAGCTCTTTTGTTTCTCCTTCTGCGCGTTGGGCGCTGCGAGCTGTTGATTTCTTTTGCGCTTTGGGCGCTGTTCGGTTTGAAAGCGATTCTTGTTGTGTGCTTGTGTGTTGCTTTCTCTAGTTGTTGGTTGCTTGGTATCTTGATTTCAATTCAGTTGGTGCGACCTCCTGGTGGTCTTGGCTATCGGTGAATCGCTGCACTACGGCTGAACCCTTTTGGGAACAGTGCCTTGAGTAACGGGTGTGGAGTGCCATCGTACCATAGAATTCCACTGGGAATAGCGGGTGGTCTTGGCTATCGGTGAATCGCTGCACTACGGCTGAACCCTTTTGGGAACAGTGCCTTTGAGTAACGAGTGTGGAGTGCCATCGTACCATAGAATTCCACAGGGATTGCAGGTGGTCTTGGCTATCGGTGAATCGCTGCACTACGGCTGAACCCTTTTGGGAACAGTGCCTTGAGTAACGGGTGTGGAGTGCCATCGTACCATAGAATTCCACTAGGTGCAAACTGTGCGACGAACGGTTGAAGCGGGTAACTCCGTGGACGTGAGCTTGGCGACTTGAACTAACGGCGAACTTGTTGACGTGCTGCTCCCACCGGTCCTCTTGGGCAGATAACGGTGACGGTTGTGAAACCAGGTAGTAAGCGAACTTGTTTGCTGGACAGGGTGTCGTAGCGTACTGCACAGTGACTGGGAGCATCCAACTGGCCGCGCAATTTCCTGCAAGAGACTGGCTTGGCTTTAAGGGTGAACACTCGCCGGTGTTAGTAGCCTCCTTGGGACGTCTCGTAGGGATCATTTGCACCTGCCTGTGGTACTCGCACAGGTGGGAGAGGCAGCTGAAACCGCGTCTTACCCGGAGAGTCTAACCGGGGGCCGGGAGTCCGACTCCTAGTGATCCTTCACATAGAGTGTTGGTGCGCTGCGCTGGACCTTGATTCACGCAAGGGAAGGTTAGTCAATCGCAGAAACCGTGTCTCACCTGGAGAGTCTAACCAGGGGCCCGGAAGTCCGACTTCCTGCAGTTTGAGCACTCAAGCTCTGTACACACACTTCTTCTGAGACCATTGAGGTCTGGTATTTGCAACTTTGGGTTGCTGTTTTGCCTTGTACTTTCTTTATCTCTTAATCCTGTTAAGGGAAAGATGGACGGCTCAGGCGTCTTTAAAATTGAAAAACTTAGTGACTCTAACTTCCATACCTGGAAGCAGAAAATCGAATATCTCCTGGCATTTCGAGAGCTTGACAATGTGATCACTGAAGCGGCTCCACCTGAAAACGATGAAGGGTACCGCGAATGGCAGAAACGAGATGCCAAAGCGAGGGCTGTCATCGGTCTGACGCTGAGCGATGAGCACTTGGATCACGTTCGTGAACTGAAGTCTGCTTCTGATATGTGGAAAGCGTTGATGAATGTCTTTCAGCGCCGTACACTACTCAATAAGCTCAGAGCTCGTCGTAGATTCTATTCTGCAGTTATGATGGAAGGAGAGCGAGCTTTGGCGTATATCAATCGTGTCCGCCAGCTTGCGTCGGATCTGCGAAACATGGAGGTCACAGTAGCGGATGAGGATATTGCTATGAGCGTGCTGTGTGGATTACCCGAAAAATTTGAGCACCTGATAGTCGCCATCGACACGGTGACAGATGAAAAATCACTCTCGCTAGATTTTGTGAAAAGCCGCCTTCTTCAAGAAGAACAGCGTCTAGCGGAGAAAACTGGCGGAGCCTCAAGGTCGGACAGCTCAAATGCTTTGGTGGCAAGAAATAAATCACAGCGACACTGCACCTACTGCAAAAAGCGAGCCACGAGGAACAATTCTGCTGGAAGAAGCAGCGAGATGAACGAAATAGGTCAAAAGCCCATGCTTCGGAAAAGTCTGCGGGTCTCGTTGGTAGTGCCTCTTCAACATCGCCCGAAAGCAGTAACTCAGACGCCGATGATTTCGTGTGTTTGATGGCTCAAGGAGAGAACGCATCCGGTGCCACGGCTGCTATCACCTGGCACATTGATTCTGGGGCTACTGCTCACATGACTTCGAGCCGGGAACTGTTTGAAACCTTGGAGTCAGTGGACCCATTTGAGTTTCTATGGGCAATAACTCTACTGTCAAGGCCCACGGTAAAGGAATGATCACAGTCCAACTGCTTGTTGAAGGCGTTTCCGTTAAATGCAGGTTATCAAATGTCATGTATGTCCCGGGGTTAAAGTTCAATCTCATCTCAGTGTCGGCAATAGAGAATGGCGGACGGAAGATTGAGTTTGAGAATGGTGCATGTCGTATACTCGAAAACGTGCGAGTTATTGCCGAAGGAACACGTCGCAATGGTCTTTATGAATTAAATACGACTACGAAGGTTCCGACTGATAAACGAGGAATCGCTCTCGCCGTCAAGGACCTCTCGCTTTGGCACGCAAGACTTGCCCATGTAAACTCGGAAGGAATCAAAAGCATGGCTCGAACTGGAACAGTTCTTGGCATCGAAATAGATCCCAAACAACCCGTAAATGTTTGCGAATCTTGCATTTATGGAAAAAGTCACCGTGCCACGATTCCTAAGCAGCCTGGACCCAGGGCCTCGCTGGTTCTCGATCTGGTTCACTCGGACGTCCATGGTCCTGTGCAGACGCCGTCCCTAGGTGGGTCACGGTATTTTGTATCTTTCATTGATGACCACTCACGGTTTTGTGCCGTCTACACAATGAAAGAAAAGTCCGAAACGTTCGATTGCTTCAAACGGTTTCATGCTTACGCAGAACGTCATACAGGAAGGAAGTTGAAAAGGATTCATTTCGACAACGGTGGCGAGTATATTAATAATGTTTTCAAACGGTACCTGGCAGAACACGGTATAGAATCAATGCCGACAGTTCCGTATAACCCACATCAGAATGGGATCGCAGAACGTTTGAATAGAACTATAAACGATTTGGTTCGATCTATGCTTCACTGTAAGAATCTTCCGAATGCGTTCTGGGCAGAAGCAGTTGCAGTGGCAGTGTATGTCCGAAATCGGGTAACTACCAGGGCACTAGGGCGAAATGTTACGCCGTTTGAGCTATGGACTAAGCGAAAGCCGCATCTCGGGCATATGCGCGTCTTTGGAGTAAGTGCTGGTTCACAATTCCAAAAGCCAATCGGGAAGGAAAACTATCTCCTAGAGCTCGAGAGGCGATCATGATTGGATACGCAAAGGGCTCACAGGGCTACAAATTATGGGACGTCTCCTCCAAGAAGGTGGTGATTTCCCGGGATGTGAAGTTTGATGAGATCAGTCAAACTGAACTCAATGCATCTACGGTGCTCAAAGATGTGCCCGGCGATCCCTCAGACACCGAGGACGAAGTTTCTCACCAAGTGTCTGAAGAATCTTCTGCTGTTGAGGAAGTTGATAATTCGAATCTGAATAATGCACCCTCTACTGGAGTGGCAGGGGAATCTGTTTCGGCTACGAATTCGCCTGAATTGGAACCGGTATCCGCAACTCGGAAATCTTCGAGGCACCGTCGTAAGCCTGGAGAATGGTGGAAGGCTACTCCAAGTGCTTTATTGTCGGCCTCCTGTCCACATGATCCTCAGTCATACAGAGAGGCCCTGTCCAACGGTGAAAGCGATAAATGGCAAGAGGCTATGGACAAAGAGTATCGCTCTCTCCTAGAGAACAACACCTGGGAGTTGGTTCCTCGTCCCGCGGATAAAAATGTAGTTTCCTGCAAGTGGGTTTATGTGACAAAAGACGATCCTCAGCCAGATGGTACAACTAAGAAACGCCACAAAGCTAGGCTTGTTGCTCGTGGTTTCTCCCAAGTTGAAGGAATTGACTACAATGAGACCTATGCCCCGGTAGTGAAGTTTACTTCAGTGCGTATTCTGCTGGCTATGGTTACATCTTTGAACTTATTGTTGCATCAGATGGATGTCGTGACGGCCTTTCTAAATGGAGATCTCGAAGAGTGTGTGTACATGGAGCAGCCGGAAGGATTCCGGATCAAGAATAAGGAAAATTACGTTTGTAAGCTCGGGAAAGCGATCTACGGTCTCAAACAGGCGAGCCGCTGCTGGCACAGAAAAATCGACAAATTCCTGACAGAGCATTTGGGCTTACAGCGGAATCCGTCTGATGATTGCCTGTTCAGCAGCTGCATTGACGGAGCGGTTTTAGTCATTGCGTTGTATGTTGATGACTTGTTGATTGCTTGCAGCAATGTTGCGCGGCTTGATGAAGTAAAGAAAGCCCTGAGCTCGTCTTTCCGTATGAAAGACCTGAACGAAGCTCGCCATTGCCTCGGCTTTGAGATCTATCGAAATTCCACTGAGGGGAAGCTTTACTTGTCGCAGGAAAAGTACGCCCGCGCTGTAGCAGTCCGGTTTGGCCTTGGCTCAGCGAAAGGATCACACACGCCAATGGAGACTGGTATCAACTTGAGTGTGGAGGGAGAAGTGGCGTCTGAGATCCCGTACCGTGAGGCAATTGGTTGTTTAATGTACTTGATGGTCGGTACACGTCCAGATATTGCATTCGCTGTTTGCCGCCTAGCTAAGTTTGTTGAGGCACCTACCAATTTGCATTGGCAATGTGTGAAACGACTTTTGAGATATCTGATCTCCACTTCCGGCCACAAATTGTGTTTCGATGGAAACGAATCTTTGGATCCAATTGGATACGTGGACTCGGATTATGCAGGTGATGTCACTACACGGAAGTCGACAAGTGGTTATGTCTTTATGATGGCTGGAGCGGCGGTGTCATGGTGCTCCCGTTTGCAGGAAGTTGTGACTTTGTCCTCAACTGAAGCGGAATACGTAAGCCTCAGTACTGGTGTAAAGGAAGCGGTATGGCTACGGCGATTGGTGGCGAATCTTAAAGTTGGACTTGTGCTTTGCAAAAATCCAATGGTGATATACGCAGATAACCAAGGTTCGATGCACTTGGCCATGAACGGGAGCAGTAACCGGCGAACGAAACACATCGACGTCCGTTACCACTTCTGTAGACAAGCCATTGAGGAGGCGGAAATAAAATTGGAATACTGTCCCACTGAAACAATGGTCGCAGATCTCCTGACGAAAGCCCTCGGTAGAGTGAAGCTAGAATGGCTCATTTCTCGCGTAGGGCTAAGACAACTAAGCCAGTGACAGAGGGGGGGTGTTGGAAGCATACTGTAATGGTGGAACGGGACATAAAGTAGGACCGCTTTGATACAGTATGCTGGATGCGCACTGTGTTGGAAACCTACTGTAATGTCTGGTGTGCACTGGAACTGGATGTATGGGCACTGTTGATATTGCTTACATTACTGTACCATTACAGTGGGAACATATTCTACTGTACGTTACTACATCCAGTACAGTAACATTCTACTGTACTCATGACTGTACAGTAGTATTCCAAGATGTGCGTACGTGAATATTACAGTGCACTGCACAGTGCTGTCACTGTCTCGTGGGAATGGTGGAAGCAGTTTCTGTTACCTCTCGTGAGGTGTACAGTACTTCCGGCGGGAAATTACATGGTGGCGTTTGTGATATGTGCTCTCGAGATAATTCGATAAATTATGAATTATCGAGAGAGGTCAAGAGGTTACGATATTTACCTTGGCGGGAGATTTCTGTACGAGCGGAAAGTGATATTATTGGTAGATTTTTATTACGTGATGTTTTGTGCTTTGTTGTAATGTGTACGTACAGATGCACGTACAAATTGTTTACGCGGGGTAAGCTGTGATTGGATGTTATGCTTCCCGCCACTTCTTGATGTTATTAGGCATTTGATGATTGGTTAGTTTGTAATCTCGGATGTTGAACGAGTTAGCGGTGACTGTGAAAGTGACTTTGGATGAAGCACTATGAAGTAGCATATATACTCTGCCTTCGGGCGATTGAAAGTAAACCAGCTAGACTCGGCACCACTTCCAAATCCTTGACCAACATTCCGAATTCTTTCCCAACACTTCCCACAAATCCATTTGTTTAACAGGACCCCCAGCACTCTGTCTTCTTCTTTTCCGTTGCCGTAAAGGCTTTCCAAGAGTGCAAGGGGTATCAACAACCAGGCCTAGATTACTTCTCAAACAACAAGGCCAATATTTCCAAACAATAAACTCGAGCTGACCGATTGCCGAATGACCACGAACCACAAAGAGACAAAAAAAACAAACAAACAATGACCAGAGCAATGACACCACAAAGCACTCAGGATCCTCACACAGAGTGCTTGAAAACACAAAATTGTTCTCAACAGTATTAGAGCACAAACAACGATTGCTCTGATTCAACACACATGGTAACCACAAAACACTCAGGATCCACACACAGAGTGCTTGACAACCTTAAAGTTGGTTCGTATCAAACAAAAGCTTCCAAAACACACAATGAGAACCACAAAAACACTCAAAATCCACACACAGAGTGCTTAACAATCACCAAATGGGTCCTAACAAAGACAAGACCCAATAACAATCACCACAAAGCAACAAATGACAACATTAACAGCACCAACAACGCAAAGAAAGCAATTACCTCAACGTCAACGTCAACGGTTGAGAAACGGATCAAGCGGAAAGAGCGGTAGCGTGGACTGGGCCCATAACCTGATGAAAAGAACAGGGGATGATGAGGGATGAGGAGAGAGAATGAAAAGGGAAGTATGGAAAGAGTGTAGATGGATAAAAGGAACAGAAAGGAGATAGAACGGCAAGGGTGAAGTTGGTGTTGAAATCAAAGGCAAGTCCGTGCCTCTTCTTTACTTGGGTGAGCTATTAGATTACAAATATAGTTTGCCGGTACTCACTTCGGCTTCGTGACAGCAAAATGAAGTAGCAAAATCTACATTTGCAGTACTATCTTTGTTGATCCTATAGCCTACCCAAGCCGAGATGCCTCAGAATCCTGATTTGCATGCGCGGGAAATTCATAATTACCGATATTCAAAACGTAAGTAACATTGCGTTGCATGCTAGCCATGCATGTTCTGTTACGTAAACGTACACTAAAACAGTCAACCCGTGAATTATGCCTTACGTGACCCGCCAACGCAACTGCAATCTCTCGGCCTGTAACAGAACCCAAAGGCGGGAACTTAAGGCGGGAACTTAAAATATCATAAAAGTAGAAAACAATTTTTGGCGGGCTTGTCTCACGTTGTTACGTAACAGTACGTAAATCTCATGCAGGCCGTTCAACGTGAATTAAGCCTTACGTGCTATACGTGCAATACTGTAAAAGCAACGTGGCTGCATCAACATGCTTTGGCTGCATACTTGTGCAAGAGTGATTTGTATGCAGCCAGTATAATGAGTGTAGTGTAAACTGTATGCAGCCAGTCCAGGCAACTATAGGATAAATATAGAAACCACTGTTTACTTGTACACGTACGACACCTATAATACTGTACACGTACGACAGAGAGGAGACAGTACACGTATGCCACGTAGGAGACAGTACACCTATGACAAATTGGGTACAGTACTTTGAGCCTAGAATAGAGACAAACCATCAACCAACCATAACATGCCAAGTGTCAGAATGCTCCACAATGATCAGCTCAGACATCGCCACTTGGAGCGATGTGAGTGGTATGGAGGCGTATCTAGCAGCCAATCAGAGGGCAGAAAAGCAGATGGTTTGAAAAATGGTAAAATGCGCCGTGATTTTGAGTTGCCCGAAAATGAGCTTTCGTCCCAGGCAACTTTCGATTATGCCCATTTTACACGTGTAGTAGGTGTACACACAGAAGAGGGGTGCAACTCGCTTTTTCATGCTACAAGTGTACACGTGTCCAGGTGGCAACTAAAAACCATGGGATCGCATGCATTCTATCCCTTTTTCAACAATTTTGTCACTTTTATCGATGACCACTCAAACTGGAGTGTTGTCTATCCGATGAAGAGTAAAGATGAAACGTTCCATTTTTATCAGAAGTTTGCCCAATATGCCTTCACACACACTGGCCAACGCGTGAAAGTGCTTCGATCTGATCGTGGAGGAGAGTATCTTTCTTCAGAGTTCCAATCCTTTCTATCGTCACAAGGAACTGTTCATCAAACGACCGCTGCATACACACCTGAACAGAATGGTGTGGCAGAACGGCTCAATCGTACCCTGATTGATCTCGTCAGGTCTATGCTGTCCCATATGAAGATTCCGAAAGCTTTCTGGGCTGAAGCTCTTGATAACGCAGTTTACGTTCGCAATCGTGTCACGAAAAGAGCTTTGGGTGGTCTCGTTACTCCATTTCACCTATGGATGAAGAAAAAGCCCGATGTATCTCACCTACGTGTGTTTGGATGTCAATGCTGGTACAAGGTGCCTGGTAATGAGGTGCGTAAACTTGACGACCGCGCAACAACGGGAATGTTTGTTGGTTATCCGCCGGGAACTAAGGCCTACAAAATTTGGGATGACAATCTACTTCGCATTGTTATTTCCAGGGATGTGCAGTTCGATGAGTCGAGACCAGGGGCTTGCTCTTACGATGAACATTTTTTCGATGATAATGACGTGGACGTTGACCCAGTGGAGGCGACCGATACTGACGAAATTGAGTCTGAAACATCTAATGGTGATAATGAACATGGCATTGAAACAGGGTCACCGGCGGAGGTTGAGAACTTCAAAGTCAAGGTATTGAGCCCGACTCAACTAATGAGACTTTGCAACAAAGAAAGAAGTGAGTGGTGAGCAAGATGCTTGTCCCGGTGATATGCACCTCGCTGCTCCACTCGTTCACGGACGCCCACCCCGACAGTGGTGGACAGGCCTGGTGGGAACCAGCTTACTCACACCTTTCCTGTGGCGACATCAACATACCGAACTCCTTTAAAGAGGCGATGGGTGGACCACAACCACAGTTCTGGCAGAAAGCGATTGATAAGGAGCTAGAGTCCCAACGCAAAAAACAAACCTGGGCA
>NADL03000873.1:0-147956 GCA_002205965.3 Kappaphycus alvarezii
GAAAATCAGTGAATCTATTCCTTATGCGAAGAATGATCTCGCTGCTATCCAAAGGAAAGCTGCTGCTAACCATGCTCTATTAGAAAAAGTATCTTCTGAGAATTGGGGCAGTACGAGGATTATTTCAAAAAATAAAGCAGGTCACGATGAATACTTTAAGCTGAGGCCAGAAGATACGAATGATATCCTCTAATTACTAGTAGTGATTCTGGGCTTTGGGGGCTTTAGGGCTTTAGGGATTTTTTGGAGGTTTTAGGGGATTTCAACAATACTTGGAAATAATCCTCGAGCATTGCCATCGATCTCCTTGCAATACTTGCAAAGACTTGGGACATGACCCTCGAACCTTAAGATAGTATAATTTGCACTTTCTCTTAAATTTTCAAAGTTTCGAATAGTTATGCTTGACGTTGGAGGAATTATTTTGATGGGAATTTCATTTACAGGCTCATTAGATGTCTACCGCCGAGCGGGAAGTAGTCACGTGTCTATTTCCCGACCGGGAGATAGACACATGTACGAGCTCAACAAGGTCCGAAGTTGCTAGGACATGGAGAAGCTGGACGTTCTAATGAGAGGAGCGCCGAGGAAACTATTAGCGTAACTGGATTTTGCAAAAGGTGCCATTGATCATATAACCGTTTATCTCGACTATAGGGTTCCATTTTACGCAAAGCGAAATAATAAGCCACTACATAAACTACCTATGCCTGATGTATAGAATGGCTGAGCTACCGACGGTTGAAATAATACCCAGAGGGCAAATTACGCCGTGATATGTCATCCCATCGAGAGAATAAAAACATTTCAATCTGTGAAAACGGCAAAATTGGGTCTCCGTCGAACCTTCAGGGTCTTGATGTGACCATTGTCAGTCCTTACTTCGCGCCATGTCGCAAATAGGCCGATGGAGCTCTTAGATCATTACAAAATGTCCGTCTTTATCTCGACTATGGGGTTTCTTTGTTTGTGCAATCAAACACTACCCTTTGAGATACAACACCAATGACCGATCTATAGAATGGCCCTCTGAGCTACCAAAGGTCGAACGAATACTAGAACGGCTCAATAAATTGCCATATCTCATCCCATCGTAGGTATAAAAAGTTCCGTCAATCCGAAGGCCCGCAGTAAAGTGGACCAAGCTGGGCTTCATAAGAGATATGATTCCTACTATGGACCCGTTCTTGCTGGCCACGTCTTCATTTTCAGCGAGAGACCCCACATCCCAGTCGCAATCCAGAAAATTCATAATTTTCTCATGATCCATATCTCGGTTCTCGTTTGTAGAAATGCAAGCTCAAATACATACAAGCCTCTATCGAATTTCTTTTGGGGATAATTGACATCAACCAGGAATGAATGTCATTGTGTTGGTAGCTTTCAGCGACACGCGCTGGAAATATGCCTTTGCGCAATGATATGCCATCATTTTTAAAGAATTGCTCATATAGATCCCGTAAAACGTCATGAATTTCAAGAAAATCCTGACTTGCCGCTGCTTCCCAGGTCCAGTTCATGGTACATCCATTTCCGCGAGCAAGCTCGATACATGTTTCTCTCACCCTACTCGATAGCATAGGGGTATCGCAGAAATGAAGCAAATGAAGGACTTTGGTCGCCAGCATGTCGACAGCTGCTGACATTCCGTTTGCCTTTGAAGGGAACAAGCACATGTGATGGGCACGATGGAGGAGGGACGGCACAAGGGCTAGTGTCACGTCTACGGCACAAGAGTTGAACTCCCATTTCGGAAGAGCGGGCATCGTAGGAATGGTTGTACGTACAAGACTTTCAAATGCGGACAAACCTTTGCGGAGCAGAATTCTATTCTGTTCCGCAATGTAGGTCTGGACCAGTTGTACTTCGTTTCTTGGAACGGGCGGTCTTGGAAAGCTGCAGTAGCGTGTTCCGGCAGTTTCCAACTACGAGCACGGCGGCGTGTGTAAGTCATAAAACGATCATGACTTCCAAGCCATGAGAACATTCTATTAGCCGGAACGAATATGAACCAAAGATTTGACTCGCACCCACACACGTGTTGTTGGGAAACTACTTTTCCGCTTTCTCTCGCCCTTAAAAAAATCGGATTATGCTGTTGGGAATTCCTTTGTTCCCTGCCATATTCCTGCTGTTCTTCAGATTCTTCATGCATTGGAATGGGCAGTGTCAGATTTACTGGGAATTTTTTCGTAGCCTCCCTGTCTGCGACCTGTAGATTGCTCAATGAATCAGTGATTTCAAGCTGTTTCGTAGCTTCAGGGGGAATAACCGGTGTTTTTGGCGAACTTTCGTGAGTCTCAATTTCTTTCAAACTCGATGCCTGATTTAAGTCGGGGCGATTGCATCTTCTTCTGACTCGAACAACTGCTCCTCTTCAGGAACTTGAGATTTCGCCGCGGATGGATTTTTTGGAGAACAACTTTCCACTATTTCTCCTTGTGATGATTGATGTTCAGCTGTAGACCCCGTATTTTGAACCGAGCTTTCCTCATTTGTACACTTAGTCTTTTTTAGTGGTGGAGAGCCACTCCTAGATTTCACGTCGTTTGCATCGGTCCTAGAATCAGGGGACCCTGAAACAGTGACTCTTAGGACCCGATGCTGAACTCCTCGTTCTCTTTTTGCTTTGAACATCGGCTTCTTCAGATATATATTCAAATTCTTCCTGGTTATTCGATGAACTGGGAGCCGTTCCATGTTTCAGACAGGTCAGAATATCCTCGAAGTCAGGAGCATCGTAAATGAGCTTGTATTTGTTATCGACAGAGGATAGCATAAGAGATGAGTAAATAGGCTTGTTTCTGGACAGTATCCTTCGCGTGATATTTTTCATGGCCCCTTTGCTCCGATTTTGCTCAAATAGGTCTTCATTTTTCGTGGAGTCTGGAACCATGAAGACCTCCGTGTTTTCAATGCATCCAGTGAAACCCAGTCACCGTAACCAATTGATGATGTCCTAGAATGTTTTGAGTTGAGTAAAGTTGGCATGTCCAATGAAAGATATCCGCGATTTTTTCTTCTGGGACTCCCACAGACTCAATTGTTGTGTCCCTGCGACCGAAATCTATACGACCATGCCATAGTTCTTCCTCCTTGGTGCCACCGTAATCATCAAACTGAACTGTCGCGTAGTGACAATTTTCATCAGTATTAGACCGCATTCTGTGAACATGTACCCTATATATCCCTCGTATAGTGGAAAAGAGCGTTCTAGCATGTCCTTAGATTCTTTTCACTAATTTTTGATCCAGATGCTCTTTGAAGGAATTCTTCCAGCGATTTTGGCTTCGCTGTTGGAACAAAAAGAAGAAAATTGGTAGACATTTGACTGGATTCCGTAACCGTTTGAGGATGCTCTCGAAACTCCATAGTAAATGGATTTTCAGTGTACGGATAGTTTTTGATAATGTGTTCCATATCATAAAGAGAGTTATCTTTGCCCGAGAAACAACGAGGGCCCCGATCCACGCACCGCTCAAGTTTCCTAGTTCCGCAACCTTTTTGAAATGAATTTCTGTGTTAGAAAGCACAGGAACTCGAAATTTGGTGAAATAGTTATCTTTCTGCTCATTCAATGAGAGAATAACCTTATTATGAGGAACAAAGGATTCCGGATAATCTAGAAAGTTTCTGAAGCCGCTCTCATCATCCAAGAAAAGTTTTTCATACTCATATTGAATAATACCGCGGGAAACTTTGCGGTTACCTTGCTCCTTCCAAACTAGCATCATTTGAACAGTTTCGACACTTTCGGTACCCATCCCCGAGTTGCGGAGCTCGTCGAGCGCATTCACAGAAGGGGGACGCCTTTCTTCCTGGAGGTGGACTGGGTCTTTGTACCAGAGAAAAACATGGCTTTCTCTCAACTTGAAAGTTTGTGCGAATAAAAAACATTTTAAGAGAGTAGAGGTTGGTTTCTGAGTTTTTTTCCTTTGATAATCGCTTCCTTGAAAACCGTAGCAGAGTTTGAGAGCGTTGCAGAGATTAAGTAAGCGGAAAATTGAGGGCAAATTTGGAGCAGAGAAATGAAATATAGTTTCCAAGAGTTACTGACCTGGAGCGGTCCGATATTGAGAAGCCGTCCACCTGATATATGGAATTTAGTTTGGCAAGGTATTGGGGATGAATTCGTCGGGTACGGAAACAGTTCACGCTGATAAAGATTAGGTTACTGACAAATACTGAGATTAGTGTAAAAAAAGCGATTGTTTTGGCGCTGTGAGAAGATCCTGTAACTTTTTCTGTGATTATAAGTTTAAAAAAATTTGTGCACCTCAGGGACGGATGCGTGACAAGCCAATGGAGTGATTTTTTAACTCGACGGGGTTTGGACTTGTGTTGAATACCGAACTCCTCAGAATAAGAATTTTGAAAAACGTTGGGGAATGTATATTGAGCGGGATGGGCATGGAACGAGAAGAGTGGGTATTTGGCTGGACGGGTGTGCTTCTGTATAATACTGAACGTTTCAGTATCCTTTTCATTTGATCCGATGAATTTATGTCGAGTACAGTTGATGTTAGAGGGATTATTCTGATGGGAATATCATTTCCAGGCTCCTCAGATGTCTCCCAGCCGAGCGGGAGCTAGACACGTGTCTATTTCCCGACCGGGAGATAGACACGTGTACACCCTAAAATACCCCTAACGTGTACGATCTCCACATGTTTCAAAGCTGATGGAAAGTGGTTGGACGTGGAGAAACTGGAAATTAAATCTAGCATAGATTGAAGGGTACTAAAGAGAGTAGTAGAGAATGGATAACTTCTGTATAGTTATGTGTATATCGCAACTCCAACCCTCTAGAAGACCCTTCTTTGGCTTTTTTCAGAAAATAAGACATTTACCCGATCTTCAAAACTAAATGGTGTTTTTAAAAACCAGTGCTCCAGGACGCTCAGGGATGTCAAAAGGGACCCGAAACATCAAAAAAACAATTCTCGATTTTAATGTCCAAAAGTGCGTAAATACCCCCATTTCAGCACATATACCCCACGATCCCGAGGTCAGGTTCAGTTACAACGTTCCCAGTCAACCATAAGTTCCAAACCCAACAATTAGTTCCAAAAAGTGTTCAAATCGATTAATAAATAATGTGCACAATTTGTATACTATTGCAACCCGTAAATTTACCCCAACCTGAACCCCAAACTGATCCCACATAGCAAAATCGCAGTAACCGAATAAAGGTCAGTACGAAACGATATTATGAACAGAAAAATGAGTCCCCGCCACACAACTACACCTCTACAGCCGCCAGAACCACAAATCTCTCCAATGAGCACCCAATAGTGAACCCTAATCCCTAAGTACTCCTAACTCCCTCAACCCCCCCTAATCAACCCAAATAAACTTTAATACTGACTCTTCAAAATTAAACCTCGAACAAAAAAATGATAACACTAACTTCCTTAGCATGACAAAAGGGACTCGAAACATCAAAAAACCAAATCTCGATTTTCATGTCCAAAAGTGCGTAAATACCCCCGTTTCAGCGATTATACACCACGATCCCGAGGACAGGTTCGGTTACAACATTCCCATGCAACAATTAGGTCTACCGACAACAAACATATCTAAATCCCAACTCCGACCCCCCAAATGACGACATTTTGGCCATATTTTCAAAATCGGAAAATTTCCCTATCTTCAAAACTAAATGGCTTTTCCAAAAACCAGTGCTCCAGGACGCTCAGGGATGTCATAAGGGACCCGAAACATCAAAAAAACAAATCTCGATTTTAATGTCCAAAAGTGCGTAAATACCCCCATTTCATTCCATATACACCACGATCCCGAGGTCAGGTTCGGTTACAACATTACCATGCAACAATTAGGTCTACCGACAACAGACAAATCAAAAACAAGTGATACGTTACTAATAATGAATCTAACCCTTTTGTATAGGTTTGTATCACGTATACTTCTCCAACTCCGGCCCCCAAATGACCCCATATTCGCCATACTTTCAAAATCGCAAATTTGCCCTGTCTTCAAAAGTAAACGGCTTTTCCAAAAACTAGTGCTCCAGGAGTCACTAGCTCGTCTTAATTAACCCAGAAAAATACAAAAAACGAGTGTCCATTTTTGGCCAATAGTGCCATCTTTTCGAAAAGTTTTGACCGCGAATGCAAGTTGACAATCAAAAACGACCCCGTACCGATTCTGGAAGTAAAACTAGATAAAAAGACAACCAACGTACTTAGATATACATGTAAAAAAGATCCAAACTGTTTGAAACCGCTCATCTCAACATTAACACTTGACTCAGAAAAAAAATTTTTTGCATAAAAAACACCTGTTATATAAAAAAATGGAAAAAAAAAGCTTCAAAATTTTCATAAAACTATCAAAATTTCAAGTGCGAATAACTCAAAAACTATTGGCCAAAATAAAAAAAACTTTTCACCAATCAGCTCAGCGTATAAAACAACGTTTCCTTATCCCCAAACCCTCGGTTTCCCTCACCCCCCGTTACCGCCTATCCTTAAATTCCCTAAAACCCCTAAATCCCCTAAATCCCCTAAATCCCCTAATCCCCTAATCCCCTAAATCCCCCAAATCCCCTAAGTCCCCTAAGCAAGCTTGCAGGGAGGACCTCCGAAGTAAGAGATGAAAAGCAGAAAATGCACTCGTGCAAAAAGGACCGTGTGATGGCCTCTAAACTCACAGGGTTACTCGAATCATAATTGAAAAGCAGTAATGAATGTGTAAAACGTTTTTTTGTTTTTTCTGGTAGTATTTTATATAACCTGGAGAAGAAATAGACCAAGCTGTCTCTTACACAGGAAGAAATCAAGGATTTTTAATGCACGCTCGGGACGGCGAGATGTCAGATTGATTCCAAGAGCGTGGACCCCAACCAGCTCCCCAACAGGGATGATACGGCTACCTTTTACATTACCCCGTCAATGAACGAAGCAACTGATTCTGCAGAAATTTCTGTTAAATGGTGCTTTGAACACTGCAGGCTTGCAGCTCGGTGATGTGGAAGAGAATTAAAATGGCATCACGATTCATGTTGACGGTAGTAATGAGACTCCACAGTTTAATGAGGAAGCTGCCAGCGTTCCTACCGTCAACTTAAATCGTAATAACGGGGATCTTTTCACAGGTGCGTTGACATACGCATACAACATTAAAGTCCATAGGACTACCGAGCTAATTCCTTTTGAGCTTGGGTTATCACAAGCGCCAAAAAGTTTGGCCTTAACAGGCCAACCTTCGTCGGAAGATTTTGGGACCACTATAAAATACCACTTAAAGTGGCAATCTTGGTCAAAGCACCTTATACATACCGCAGTAACTTCTATTAAGAAGTAACAAGCGCGTTACAAAATCACAGTGACCTGAGAAGCATGGGAATCCCAAGTCTCATGGAACTGTTCGATACCCAAGAGAAAATTCCCTAACTCGCACTGTGGTCCAACAAAGGGATTCCACTTTAGAACAATGTTGATCGGGAAGGGGTTTTATTGAAAGACGGAGTTTGATAAGCCTGTTCAGGTTGCAATCCAAGCCCCTACGAGATATTGATACAGTAGCCCACCGTTAGTAGGTTCAAAGCTGCCACACAGGTGTGCAGTTGCAAGAGCAGGTATGCTCAATATATTAACCCTTTGGTTCCAATAAGATGAAAATGTCTGTCTACGCAATTCTTACTCCTAATGAGTATTTGTGATTACAATCACTTGTTTGAAGCGTAACCAGAATCTATGTAGATTGCGACAAAATTTATTGCAAGGATCGATGTCACCCCGCGATGGAGTCTGCAGAATTGAAATAACCTATTGACTATGTTCAGAGCTGATGAGCTCGATAATAATGCCACCAAGAATCGGTAATGTCCCTGAACCCATCAAGTCCCGTGAACACACATGTTGAACTCTGAAACGAAAAAGCTGACAAGCTTACGTAGTGTAAAGACGAAATGTCGTCATGTCCATGGATGATTATCTTTTGCAAAGTGCCTCATAAGGAGTGTCCACATTGAAGTTCTTTGAAGAAAAATGTGGTGGTGAATCTTTATGGATTGTACAATGTTGCACAGAAGCGTGCGGAGGGTATTCATAAATTAACTACGGATGTAGGCGGCGGGTAGAAACCTGTCGCGCCTGCATTATTTGGAGACTAAATGACGAAGTCGCGGAGCTCCTGTTGAGGGGAGGAACCGCGACGGAAAGCAGCGAAGGAAGCAAGGCGGCGGAATAAACGCTTGCTGTCGTCGCCCAAGGCGCCATAGATATCAATCCCGACCGGGGAGAGGAGTATATCCTTTTGGTTCCAGTAAGTGCCGTAATGACGATGTTTCTCGCGCTCTGCGAGTGTTGCGGCAACGCCTGCGGTAACCGTACTTGGCGAAATGTGGCGGCGTGCGGAGGGGTGGGCAACAGTAACGTCGACGGCGATATCGGTACTGTGAAGCCCGTATGCAACGGGTATGCAAATCTCCATTCGTAACGCGCGGGACTCCGAATGCCCAGACGAGTTGGGAACCTGGTAGAGGAGCGGATGCTCGACGAGGGCGATGAACCCAACTTCCTTGCAGTAGTTGGCAAGAACGTTGCGGAGGATGTGATGACGACGAGTTATTCCGTCTTCGTACTTGCAGGTCAACGCGTGTTGACCACTTGGATCTAAGACGGGTGCATTGTCGGCCGAGTCCCGGGAGCAAACCGGACAGCGAGAAGATCCAGGGAATAGCGCGATGCCGACACGGAGAGCCAGAGCGACTTTCCACGTAGAAGAGGACATGTACGTACCGCGGTGGGGTGAGGAAGCGAAGAGAAAACAGATGAGGCGGAGGTGTTGCACAGTAGTTCTTGTTATCTTCCGTATGTTGTTACCTTTTATCACTAAGGTCCTAGATATCGAAGACCATTATATAGAAAATGGATAAGAGTATCCTAACAGAGTGTGATTCAAAGACCAAATCAGCTTACGATCTAAACTATAAATGCACAGTGCTGGATTTTGTTACAGCACATAGAGAACAACTATAAATGCGTACTGCTGTATTTTGTTACAGCACATAGAGTACAACTGCACGTTGATTTAGTATTACCATTTTACTATTACAGTTTTCCTCAAATGTAAAACCTCCATTCCTTCATTCCCAAGTTCATAACCTGGTTTTCAAACAGTCATTCAGTCAAACTTTGCTCTTGGTAATGCTTTTTTTCGAAATATTGGCGAGCATTTCTGAGATAGGGACGTACTCCAATTCGGTTACACCTTTCCTTATATTGTCAATAATCATCTGATATCTGACATCAATATGTTTAGTCCTGTCATTGACGGGTCCATTCTCATCAAGCTTGATACATCCTTGGTTGTATTCCTTAATTATCATCTTGGTAGGCAGTCCAGTCGCCTTTGGAATAGTATAAAATTTCCTAAGCCAAAGAACTTCTCTTATGGCAAAGGATAGAGCAATATATTCTGCTTCAACAGAACTCTGTGCAACGCAGCTATGTTTTTTGCTACGCAGCTGATAAGCCCACGAGACAACTTAAGTTAATATCCACCTATAGATTTGCGCTCGAGTTTCTCTTGCGCCCAGTCTGAGTCACTATATCCAACTATGCTGTCATTTTCTTCAAATTGCTCCTTACTATCGTAGTACACAATCCCATGATTCGTAGAACAATTCCCGTAACGAAGGACTTGTTTAGCTGCCTTTCATAGATTATCGTCAGGTTTTTGCATGAAGCGAGATAAATAACCCGAAGCGTAGGCATTATCTGGGCATGTCGTGTTATAAAGATGTAAAAGACACCCAACCAATTGCTGAAAAGAAGATTTCTGCACTTCATTTCGGCTCTCACCCTCACGAGCATGTACTGATATCCTCAGATCCTAACCACTGAGACACATGCGCTGGTTGTTGTACATCTGAGCGGACCACAACATATGTATATCAACACCACCACTAGCTCAGAAGCCCAACCACAAGAAGCTTGTCGGGGGGTTCAGGGCTTACACAGACCATTACAGTAGTGTCTGGAACAAATAACCAACTCAGTGCACCCAGCGGGATTCGAACCCGCGACCACAGCGGCAAGGTCAAGTGGGCCCATAACCTGTTCCACAGTGTGATAGCAGAAAGTCGGCGTAAGAGAGATATACGACACCCACTATCCTAAAACGGAGGTGTTGCGAACGAAAATAGTACTATGGTAAGGTAGTTGTGGGAACAAAAAGTTCTGTATACGGACGACAAATCTTTGGTAACCGTCTTTGTCCGAAAGGGGCAGGCTGTACTTTCGCCTTGCGAACGGCAGATCTGCCTCCGTGTACCTCGCAAGGCAAATGCAACGGGCTGAAATTGAAGCGTGCTCAGTAGATCATTCAACAATCGTAAAGGGGCAGGCTCTTCTACCTAGCTTCGAGGCTTAAGAGCCATTTATAAATTTTGACCCTGAAGATGACTACCAGTTTCTTTACTAATGGAGTATCTCTCTTGAAGTTGTCTGCTAACTTGCTTTAGTTCCACAGGTGGAAGTAGTTTACTCAGCTTATATAGACTTTTGGGCTAACCCTAAAGTCTCAAAGAAACATAATAAGAACAACAAAACTCATCAAATGGAATCGTGTGTGATCGAGAAAGACTAGCAGCAGATACTATCAGGATAAATATCTAGATTCCTTCCTTAATATCTAAGCCCTCTAGATCCGAGCCAAACAGTTCCTTCGAAATATCCATCCCACATAAGCAGTCCCCACAAATATCCGCGAACGGTTTAGAATTCTCCATTGCCTCCTGCGAAATATCTAGACCACTGAAGATGCCCCATCCGGTTCAAGAGTCGGGACCACTTGTTCAATACTATTCAGCCCCCTCCCCCACCTCACTGACTTCTTCTGTCTCATATTCTTCACTTTCCCCCCAACCCTCCTCCTCATCGTCGTCTTCGTACATTTCATCGTCCTCTTCACCCTCGTAAACTAAATCCGTGGCCACTCACGACTCAAACTACTTGAAGAGCTCATCTTCATCCTTTTCTGCCTCACCCACGCTGGCTATTTCTGCCTCATCCTCGACGAAGAGTTCGCGGACGAACTCTATGATCTTCTTCTTCTTCTGGCGTCGCAGTTAGTCCTCTGCGTCTGTCCGGCCACATGCAGCGAGCGCAAGGCCGTGTAAGGGGCGAGAGCAGCGGTTTTTGGTGATGGGGAAGGAGGGGCGAAGGTTGTTTATTTTGGTTGTTAATGGAGTAGGGCGATTGTGAATGGAGGATAGAGGGTGTGAAGGTTATTTTAGTGCGTGTAGAGGTTAATGGATCTCAAAGAAGTTGGGAAAATGGGTTAAGTACATCATAGAGACGGACTAGATTCGTTACTAAAAAGTTAAAATCGAAATTGCAGTAGCAAATTTGCGTGAAATTTCTACACAAGGAGTGAATTTTATGAAGAATGTAGATAGAAGTGACGTAAAATCCTGGTTTAGAGTAGATTTGGAGGAGAGTATACAGTATTAAAATATTTAAGGAGGATGGTAGACAAATTTGGAAAGGATGGTAAGCAGATTCAGGGGCGGGATCGATATTTTTTTGTAAGTTGCTGGTCCCTTTGGGAGGATCATTTCCTGTATTATACAGTGGTTATGGTTATCGCCCGTGGGTTGCCTACTTTTATCACCAAGGTCCTAGCTATCGCAGACCATTATATACAAGATGGATAAGAGTATCCTATCAGCTAATGGACGAAAATATAAATGCATAGTGCTGTATTTTGTTACAGCACATAGAGTACAACTATAAATGTGTAGTGCTGTACTTTGCTACAGCTCATAGAGTACAACTACAGGTTGATATAGTATTACGTTTGTACTGTAACAGGAGGATGTGCGCACGGAGAGGAGCCGTGCTCTGTCCTGGGCTGCCGCGAACGAGAACAACCTATCGGAGTTCGATAGCATGAGTTCAGTTGTGATCGCAGACTGGAGCCTTTTGCCGGAGACCGGCGATAAAGAACGCTCAAAAAGAGCCGTAGCTGTAAGCGAAGAAGACAGCTGCGGGTGGCGGGAGGATAAGAGCGAGATGGCGGACCGAGGGATCTCTTTCAGGTGGCGGGCCTGGGAAAGAGTGAGCAGGTCGGAGATAAGTCCAATTACAGATGCTGCATAAACAGCCTCGGTAATGTCTGAAGTTTGCAGGAGATCTAGGCCGCCCATCGAAAAGGGGAGAGGGGCTTGGAGCCAGGCTCGATCCGGGCAGGGCAGCTGCAATTGGTGGAACGCTTCCTTCTGCTTCTGATCGAAGCTAGCGGCGATTACCGCAGATTGAGTGGAGGGAAGCGTACTTAGCAAGGGGGAAAGGATTGATTGTTTTACTCTTGGAAGATGTGTCCTATCTATCCATGGTTTTTCAGACAACCGCAATCGACTCAGAAAGGGTATATCGACACAGCAAGTGCATGACATTGGAGGCGTTCGCACAGAAGCGGAGTAGGTGAAAAGCCAACTGAGCATCATCCAAGTCTCGAAGGGATTGAGAGATGCGGTCGACTGCGTTTTGGCGGCCTGCGGAAAATTGGGAAACAACAGGGTCCGAGAAAATCCGGGATCCCAGCACGATGAAACCAGGGGGGTTGAAAAGGGGCAAGGATGTGCCAAAGGGGATTGGGAACGGGAAAAGCCATAAACTTGGGTCTTAGCAAAGTTGAGCTGGAACCCTAGTGGACTTCCTTCAAGCTGGATGAAACGGATCGCGGTGGCGGCTTGGAACCGAGGAAGAACAATGTTACCGTCATCTGCGTACCAAGCGTTCAGGGCAGGTCAGAACTTCTCCTGCAACAATAGCAAGAGAGGATGCAGAGCAGGGCAAAGAGCAACGGACCGAGGGGATCACCTTGCTGAGTGCCCTCTGAACTACGGACATAGTAGGGTCCGAAAGCAAGCTCTGTAGGAGCCTCGTAACAAGAGTGTACCCCGGTGCGAGGCCTGGGGGATGTCTCTGTACGGCTTCCAGAATGCGCTGGCAGGAGATGCAATTGAAACCGTTGCGAGCGTCGATCTGGACCAAGTCGTGATCGTGGAACTCGGATCTCTGGGAAAGACGACGATCAGAATGAATTATTGCATCGGTGTGAAAATTGACCAAATATTTTAATCTCTATCCCGGTGTCCTACATTGATGCTGAATTGTGGAGCAATATTTTTATTGAGGCCCACAATTTATATTTATTATGAATCATCAAGGAATAATTTTATCTATTTTACACTGGCACTATTTTATGCTGAATTCAGTGTGAAATAATTTTTATGTCCTACAGTTGGGTTTTTATATTATACAGGCTATAATTACTACATTTATGCTACCAAAAAATTATTATCTGGATGATTGCTTACCTGGAAAATACTGCAATAATTATTGCTGAGCCTAAATTATGTCTACCAAAATTATTGAACGGCTCACCTGATTTTTGTAGCAGGTTCACCCTGGCGTAGAGTATAAGTAGTCTAGGTTGTTAGAAATATTTTTACATCCTCGGGCTATCGAAATATTCCCCTCGATCAGATATTATTAAATTTGGTTTTCTATTCATTATTCATTCTAAGTCCGATTGTGGCATTTATTTATTTATTCAAGTTGGAACTATTTATTATTATTTGGATCTACCTATCCCAATTATTTTGCAATCGGTGCCGTTCTCAACACTATCCCGACTTGCGCCGACCTGATGGGGCAGAAGGTAGGAGCGGAAAGCGGGATTGGCTTTGTGTGCCGCGAGCCTAGAAATTGGGCGTCGGTAGAGAAGCCCAACCGCGATCGGACGGATTTCCCCGTCTGGCTTCGGCAGCGCAGTAAGACGGCCTCCGCAGAAATACGGGCGGCACGCGGTCGGCAGATCGAAATTCAGACAGAGTTTGAGGAACTTTGTCAGGGCATGTAGGCAATCCTTCCCGGGCGTGACCCCACCTGCCAGGCGAAGCATCATTCGCAGGAACACTGGGGATAGACCATCGGCCCAGGAGCGGTTGAAGGATCCAGGCTGTAAATAGCACGGCGGACATCCGAGACCGAGAAATTTAGGGCTGGAGGCAACCCGTGAGGGGGCATGGGAGTGATTGGAATGGGTGGCGGGGATGGTGAGAAGCCAAGGATTGAAAGGTAGCTTCGCTGGGGGAGAGTGGGGGATCGACTTGGAGAAGGGCTGCTGTAGCCCGGGAAGGGCTACCCCGGGAGAGGAAGCGGCGGCATCTGCAAAGGGTCGTGTCAGGGCGGGTGAGGGTGGGAGGGGCGGAATCGGAGAGAAGAGGGCGGAGATGAACAACGAGGTGGCCTCGTCGAAGAGGTCATCATGGAGGTGGCTGGAGGCCATGCGGATGCGGTCAACAAGCCTGGAGCAATTTTCCTGGTGGCGGCGGTTGTGTCGTAAAACCAGCTTCGGGATGGCACGACATTCCAGAGGGGCTCGAGTCCTGTGCTCTGGCGATGGAGCAGATATAACGCGGTACAAAGCAGCGAATTATAAGCCCTAAGCCGCGGCTTGGACTGGGCGAGGAATGAAGGTGAGAACAGAGACGGGGGCGGATAGGAGGGAGCAGAAGGTGAGGGGTGACTGGGATGGCCCAGAAACTTGATTCACAGCTGGAAGATTCATGCATCAGGATCCATGTAGGCATCGAGGGCGGGAATTTGTTCGAGGAAACCATAGAGGTTGGTGTTAGCTGGTGTAGTAGGGAGCGGGGGGATGGGAGATTAGGCATTGGGGGCACCGAACGTAATCCAGCAATCCGTTGAGGAGGGGCAGGGGCATTCTTAGTACGGCAGCGTTTGAATCCACCTTGATGTGCGCAAAATTTGCACACGAAAAAAATCTAGAGTAGGACCAAATTTAGATACAGTATCGGGATTTGCAAGATATTTTTACAGATCCTGAATTTGCAAGATATTTTTAATTTGGATGAGTGTCGAAAATTCATGGGTTGATTTTTTTATTTTGAGACACGCTGTCATAATAGATGTCAGTACAAGTCCTGGTTCTGGGTGGTACTAAGGGTGACTCTGAAAGGTCTATATAATGGTCACATTAATTCCCACCCCTGGTCGATGGCTGGTTGGCATGGGTATGGCACCTAGATATTTACCTTGAGGATATATCCTCTAATAGTCTCTCTGGTTCACACGATTCCCTTGGATGTATTTTATAGTTATTAGCATGTTTGTTTGAGACTTTAGGGGTACCTAAAAGTCTATATAAGCCGAGTAAACTGCTTCCTCTTGTGGAGGTCAAGCAAGTTGGCAGACAAATTCAAGTCAAGTCCCGAGTAGTAGGAAGTTGAAGGTCAACTTCAGACCCAAGAAACCTTTTTCCTACGCTGCTCACAGAGTATCAGTGGTAGACCCTGCTCCTTTCATACTTGCTTGTAGCCCTCTCAACTCCCTCTCATATACACTCCTTCTTGCTTGTTCAACTATACCACGGTAGCACTTTTGTCGCTTGCAACACCTCCTTCTTGGGGTAGTTGGTTCTGAATATCTCTTCTCCCGACGATTTACCCCTATCACACCTCCCACTGCAGGTGGGGAGGCAGAGGGACTGCTCCAGGGAAACCAGGTAGGCCGAACAGTTTGGCAAGTACTTTGCTATCGATGTCCGGAAGAGCGGTTGCGAAGGATCGAGGAGGAAATCATTTGTATTTGTTATCTTTCAAGGGAGAGATTGCGGAACGCAGACCTTGCCATACTGCAACGCGGTCATCAGCCGAGAGATCAGTCTCTAGACCCAGTATGCCGGAGAAGGTAAGAGCTGGTGCTTTAAAATTGTCGGAATGCCGCGCTTGGGTGCGATAAGAGTCGAATGCAGCATTGACGGTCGTTAAGTTGCGCCCCGCCGCACAGATGTAGAAATGGTTCGGATCGGCGGATTGGATGATCGAACAGGAACCAGAGAACCCACCGGCAGAGATGGCGGCACAAAATTGGGACGGGTTGTGGATGTGGGAGGTCGACAGAACAGAGACGCGAACGAAACGCTTCCGATTACCTCCGAGGAGGCCTCAGGTGGCATTACAAACAGTGCCTGAAAACTTACGGCTAGGCGGGCGTCGTCGAGATCGCGATACTCAGTCAAGCCTTGACGACCGAGCGGGGGAAGGCAGCGAATAGGGTGGGTCCGCACAGGGGCTTGGGCCGCTGGAGCTTTGAGATACGGGGCCGGTGCTGTGGCCGCAGGATCTTCGTCAGGCGAGTTGGCGTCGGGGGCGGAAGGAGAACGAGGTGCGGAAACATCAACTCCGACAAGCGCGTTAAGAATGTTCAGGACAGACCTAAAGTGCGGGTTGTTCTGGAAAGACTGCTTAAGCGCGTTGAACGTAGAGGTTTGCAGGGCGGATGCCAGGAAATGACCGGTTGATGTAGGGTCAGCAAGGTTCATATCTCCGTCAAGCAGTGAAGCGGACTTGACCAAGAAAACCCAGCGCGGCATGCGAAAGAGCAACCACGGGGTTCCTGGGGTTGGCAGCGGAACGGTTTGTTTTCGGCGCCATGTAGTGTAGTGTGACGGGGGCTGGCCCCAGGACCGACGGAGGAAGGGACCGAAAGGGCGGACTGCACGTGCAGGCGCAAGATCACTCAGGTAGTCGGGAGATCACAGACACGAAATAATGTTATCCAGAAGAGGAAATACTTGAAAAAAGAGAAAGCAACAAAACAGGAAGGATAAACACATTTCGCGAGAAGAAACCCGCGAGCGCTGTTGCGAGACGCACGCGGTGGCGGTCAGTGTGGCGGAGACGACAAGAGGGAAGGGGATATTGGCGAAAGAGTTGTGTAGCAATATCAGAGAGTTTTTAGACAGTGCCGTCTCTACGTTGCTCCGTGGAGGGCCAATTGGTTCTACCATTTCCAAATTTCCAAAAAGTCGCGAAACTATTCATCTTGTGGTGGCCGAGTTTCCTGGGTGTCATGGGTTGCCGCCCCGTGCCCCAAATTTATTATGATTTTTACTGTCTGTTGCGCCGCCGGCGGATACTGTTCCCGGATGATTTCGAGGTACTTACGCAGGGGGAAAAGGTTTGGGTTGTTTTACTCTTGGAAGGTATATCCGGTCTATCCCATGGTTTCAAGACAACCGTACTTAAGCAGTACCCAGTAAAAGTCTATGTTACCGAGAGGGGCAAGGTTTGGTGTTTTACTCTTGGAAGATATATCCGATCTATCCCATGGTTTTCCAGACATGTTACCGAGAGGAGGATTCAACATTCACCTCGGGGGTCTTGCTGCCCATTGACCTCGTCTCCTTCCCGACTAGAAGTGTCAGACGACGAAGTAAACTACCCCATCATTCCCCCCTTATGAATCGAAGCACAGAAAACGCAACACTACGCCGCCTTGTGCTCTTCTGTCATTGCCAAGTTTCACCTTTTCGGCCCCAACACATATGGTGCCGTCGGGAAATCTGCCCAAGCACTGCTCGCCTTCCCAGCCTCCCACTTCGCTCGTCGCCGTGGTACGGGTTCGGCTAGTGAATACCTCCACCTCGTCACCACTATCTCGTCCCTTACTCTACAGCTCACGGCGCACGCCAAAACTCGTAGATCGGCACTCCGCATTTACAGTAACCTCCAATGCCGCTTGTTTGGTGGCTGGCCTCCCTTCCACCTGTAACAGGGGAAGCGTGGTCGTTTACCAAAACCCTGTTGTTCGTTTCGTTACACTAGCGTTCGTCGTTCCGCCCGTGTTGCCTCCCTTCTATCCCATGCTCTACAGTTAGCCTCATCAGTTTAAGTAGCGATTTGGGTACTCGGGAGTTGGTCCCGTCGGCGTGCCCCGCACCGTCGGGGTGACGACGGCGATTGCCCAAAGTCATAAAAGTTCTCGTGGCAGCCTGTCCTGTAAGCTAGCTTGGTCGAAGGGTGTACATTACAGTAAGAACCCTAAGTCGGTTACACTCGCCCGCTCTTTGAAAGCGATGTCCTCAGCGCTTTCTCATATTCCTTAACGAGTTCCTTGCAATGCCCTAGATCAGACTTCGCGATCCATTCAGCCTCAGACTCAGACTCTCCAGTGAACTGGACAAGATAATAAATCCTGCGATTCTCTCGGGTCTTGTCTAAAATACGCTCTACTTCGTGTTCGACAGCCCCGTCGGCATCAATGACGACTGGAAGGGGGCCAGAGGCACCCTCGGGGCGATGATAACGCTTGAGCTTTGAAACATGAAATACATTATGTGCTCGCGACATCGTGGGAGGCAATTCCAGACGATAAGTAACAGGACTCATTACTTCTAGCACTCGCAATGGCCCCAAATACTTCGGACGCCACTTAGTTGGTAAGGACGATCTATTAAAGCTGTCCAGGCCGTCAGAACGTAACAAAACCAATTCATTCTTCTCAAAAGACACGTTTGGATCCCTACGAAGATTCGCGTAGTGCTGTTGCTTGGCACGTGCTGCTGCTATATTGTCGCGTGCGAGAATGCGGTAAGCTTCCAGGCGGTCAGCCAATTCTCTCGCTGACTGGCTCGGGACTTCTTCAATAGAATAGCTTCTGGTCTTCACACTCAACGGTACTCGGCCGATGTCTACTTCAAAGGGGGAGAGGCCTGTGCTCTCGCTTCGAGAACAGTTATACTCGAATTCTAAAACTGGGAGCATACGACTCCACTGATTCGGTGATCGCTGAATGCTAGCTCGTAGCATTCCAGATAATGTCTTAATCGTAACTTCTGACTGGCCATCTGTCTCTGGGTGGTCAGCAGTAGACATGTTTAGGTCGACTTCAAAAATACGTGTCAAACCTTCCCAGAACTTAGATCTGAATTTCGGATCCCGATCGCAGATGAATTTACGTGGTACTCCGTGCTTTGCAAACAAATACTGCTGCAAAAGCTGAGCTGCACCGGGAGCATCAATTGCTTTCGTGGTGGGGATGAAGATTGCTCTTTTTGAGAGTTTATCTACGACAACAAACACAGAATCAAATGCATCTTCATCCATAGGTAGTTCCGTCAAGAAATCCATAGACACAGTGTGCCAGCAGCTCTCGGGGATGTCGTGAGGCTGCAAGCTACCTCCAGGGAGACTGTTCTTAACCTTATTCACCTGACAGTCATGGCATCGCGAACAGTAGCTACGCACGGCATCATACATCCCACGCCAATATACTTGCCTCGTCATTGCAGAATACGTCTTATCTGCATGAAAATGCGAAGGTTCGTGGAATGCCTTGATAGTATTTGTCCGGAGGGCACCATAGTTCGGAATATAGACTCTGGACTGATCGTTTGCTATCCATAGCAAAGTTCCATTCTCAAACTTAAAGTTCTGTGCTTGTTGTTTGCCCTGTGGTGTGCTTGGCGGCGTTTCGTCTTTAAAGAACTCAATCAGCTCTTTTGCCAAAGCATCGTGGGGGTAGGCGTTCCTAATTTCATCCAAGGCTCCACCTAGCGCAATGGAATGCAAACGAATGTCATGATCCGGGCGTCGGCTCAGGGCATCTGGCACAGTATTCACTTTCCCCGGGACATGTAACGTATCATATGTAAACGACTGTAGCGTGTCGAGCCAGCGGGCTTGGCGACCTGACAACTTGGCCTTTGACTGCAAATAGCGGATGGGTTCGTGGTCAGTCCTGAACGTGAATTTTCTCCCCTTCAGGTAAACCTCCCAGTCTCGTAAGGCAATCATAAAAGCAAGTAGTTCCTGGTCACCTACGCACCATCGACTTTCAGCGTCTGTTAGCCGATGAGAAAGGTAAGCCACTGGTCTACCGTCTTGTTCCAGAGTTGCTCCGACGGCAAATTGAGATGCATCCGTAGAAACAATAAATTCTTTTTCAGAAGAGGGGTGTGCCAGCACTGGCGCCGTAGTGAGAGCTTTCTTCAACGCATCAAATGAGTTCTCCTGCTCTTCACCCCACTCGAATGTTTTCGACCTTAAAATGTCTGACACGGGCCGAAGGATATTAGCGTACCCTCTGATGAACTTGCGGTAATAATTCGCGAGCCCAATGAACTGCTGGACGTGACGAATCGTCGTTGGCCTTGGCCAGTCTAGGATTGCATCCTTCAGATTAGCTTGCATCTCAATCCCGTTTGCACTGACTACGTGCCCTAGGAACTCGATACTGGAGCTCCCAAACTCGCATTTTGCTGGCTTTGCAAACAGTTGTTCTCTGCGCAAGATATCAAACAACGAGCGCAAATGTTTCTTATGTTCCTCCATATTGCGACTATACACAAGTATATCATCAAGGAATATGACCAAACATTCGCCATTTAGGTCTCGTAGAAGCGTCGTCAGCAAACGTGTGAAGCTGGCTGGCGCGTTAGTAAGTCCGAAACACAGTACAGTCCATTCATAAGACCCGAATCGTGTTCGAATCGCGGTCTTCGGGATGTCCTCGTCACGAATACGCATTTGGTGGTATGCACCAAGAAGATCCACTTTGGAAAATACAGTAGCCCCACTCACGTGGTCTAAGGCCTCGGATATGAGTGGCAGAGGTGTCACATCTGGGATAGTGATCTTGTTGAGAGCGCGGAAATCACATACCATTCTAAGATCGCCTGACTTCTTACGCACAAAAAACACTGGTGCGCCATACGGCGATATTGACGGGCGCAAAAATCCTTTGTTGACCAACTCCTTCAACTGCCGTTTGAGCTCTGCTAGCTCATCTGTTGATAGCCTGATAACCGGTCGCACAGGAGGTGCTGAATCACTTTTCAGATTGATCTCAAAATTAACGCCTCTTTGCGGTGGTAGTTCATCTGGCAACTCATCTCGGAAAATTTCGCCGTACTCCCCGACTAACGATGCCAACTCAGGCGCCACCTTGGACTTTCCCTCCGCAGGCATTACCTTCACCGCAAAAAGCTCAACGTTGCCCTTTCGCAGCATCTTTCTCATCCGTTTGATGGAAATTGTCTTCAGGGATATGCTTCTATGGCGCGGTACTTGCCGAGGTCGTATCAATTTCGTAGATCCACCTGGCAGAACGACTTTGAGAGAGCAGTTACTCCAATCCACGATAGGATTATGCTCTCTTAACCATGATCGGCCTAGCACTAACGGCGTGTGCTCGGGCAGCTCGATTACATACAGAGTTTGCTCGCTTAAGCAACCGTCTAGGCCAATGATACCATTCGTGATCCCTGTAGTCTTCGTTTCGGAGCCGTCTCCTAGCTCCACCTTCGTGACAAAATCACGTACTTCAAGACAAGCTCGCTGAGCCAGCTCGGAGGTTATAAAATTGTCTGTGGCCCCTGGGTCGAGATGACCAACAGACTGTACACATCCGACAACACAATCATAATACATTTCATTGTTGCCTGCTGTTTCTGTCCCAATTGCGGACAGACGAAGGGGTACATCCCCGTTTAGATTAACATGGGCCGCCTCTAACGACGGCGTTGGCCTTTTGGGTTGTCCCCACGGCCTGCCACCTGCAACCCATTCTGGTTGCTTTCTTCGATTGAACATCTGTGTCCTGGTTCCCACGCCGCACCACACTCAAAGCAACGGTTATGCTTGCGGTAATGGTTGCGCTGTTTGGAATCCGACGGACCCCAGATAGGATCCTTAGGATCCTTCTCAGGCATCATTGTCTTCTCTCCACGAGCCTTCTTAAGATTGATATCCTTCTTTACACCTTTAATATCGGGGCGACGGTCCTTGGGGCGGGTATCCATGTTCCCTGAGGACCACTGCTTCGCCAAATCCAAAACACGGGCATGATCGTACACTTCCTGTAGATCATTCGGTTCACCTGTGGGATACTTCTTACAAAACTCTTCTTTAAAACGATCGGTGAGTCCATTGAAAAAGAAAAGATACGCTTCCGAGAGAGGAGTCTCGCATAACTCTACGAGATCACGGAAAGAAGATATATAGCTGTCCATTGTCGATGACTGCTTGATCTTCATAAGTCTCGCCTTTGCACGGGCGCGCTCATTTTGGGGGACAAACTCGCGAAGCATAGCTGTTTGAAGCTCATCTACTGTTCTCGGCTTCTGATTATTGCGCTCCAATCCCATCATCCAGACAGCAGCGCGATCCTGTAAATAGCAATCAGCCAGTTCTACCATTTTCTGGTCACGGAAACCACTTAGACGTCCGACCTTTCTCACATTGTAAATGAATGACTTCACCTTAGTAGACGTGCGCTCATCATGATTGCCTGCATAGCTACACAACTGCGGTGCCTTGATCGAGCGAAGATCGCACGAGCCCTCTCCAGCGTTTCCGGAAGAGCCTTGATTGACTGTGCCTTGCTCGACTAGCGTAAGCAAATTCTCTATGCGTGCATCTTGTGCAGCCATCGTCTGACGCATCATCTGGATCTCTGACCGTAATGACTGAATAACCTCCTCGTTTGTTGCACTACCTTCTATGGGTCGCGTGCCGGAGTCACCTGCACCTTGCGCACCTTGCGCGGTGATGTTCGCACTCATGGCTTGTCGTGAAAGACCAAACTTAGATCTTTCCTTTGCCCGGCGCGGTCCTTGAACACGTGTCGGTGGTGGAGGAATTCGAGTTGGAGGCATACAACTCGTGCGTCGCTTTCAGCTGTGAACCACTGGATCGCAACGCGATGCTACCAAGTGTAACAGGGGAAGCGTGGTCGTTTACCAAAACCCTGTTGTTCGTTTCGTTACACTAGCGTTCGTCGTTCCGCCCGTGTTGCCTCCCTTCTATCCCATGCTCTACAGTTAGCCTCATCAGTTTAAGTAGCGATTTGGGTACTCGGGAGTTGGTCCCGTCGGCGTGCCCCGCACCGTCGGGGTGACGACGGCGATTGCCCAAAGTCATAAAAGTTCTCGTGGCAGCCTGTCCTGTAAGCTAGCTTGGTCGAAGGGTGTACATTACAGTAAGAACCCTAAGTCGGTTACACCACCTGGTAGATTGGAGTGCCATCTACAGTTTTCGATGCATTGTACGGTTTCACAATTGGCTTGGCCAATACATATACGGTATCTTCCCTCCGGTACAAATTTACTGGGGTCCAACCCACATATCTACCACAGTAATTTAGACCACACATCCAGGAAATGGGAAGCTGCGGAGGGACCGACTTTTTTGATGTTACCTTCGTGAATCCCCTCGCTCCCTCCAACAGGACAGTGAGGGCCTTCAACCTATTGTCCTCTCTGAATGCGGCCCGAAATGCAAAGCAGAGGAGACATCAATCCTTTATCGCTACCTCCACCAGAGGTAGGCTCGTGCCTGTGCCAATCTCCACTCTTGGGGGTGGCACCCGGATGCATGTGCAGTGCTAAATGACGTGGCAAGGAACGTGGCCGTGAGGGCACTGGAGACGTACGGAAAGGTTCCGAGGGTTTTGATGCAAAGGCACGACTCAGCAGCCGTCATGTCCAATGCGGCTTGCTTGATGGCTGGCCTGAAGGTACCATTTTAGGGAGCGTAGTTCCTTCCCCATTACTGTGTCGATATACCCTTTTTGAGTTGATTGCGGTTGTCTGGAAAACCGTGGGATAGACCGGATATATCTTCCAGGAGTAAAACACCCAAACCTTTTTCCCTAGTAAATGAACCTCTCATTTCCCCCACTCGTAGATCCCTTGCCCTGGCCACTCCCGAGTGACCCCTTTCCTCCTTCAATAAAGACTGCCCTCTTTCCCTTATGAAGGCACTGCGCCTGAGCTCATCAAATCTAGGGATACTTACAGCTCGTACATGTGTTCCAAGAAACTGCTTTGCTGATGATACTGCTACCAAAACGATATCCTGCTCGCCCCTGTCGGGAATGATATCTATGGCGCCTTGGGCGACGACGGCCAGGGTTTCTTCCACCGCCTTGCTTCCTTCGCGGCTTCCCGTCGCGGTTCCTCCCCTCAACAGGAGCTCCGCGACTCCGTTACTCGTTTTGCGTTTGGTGTGAAAGTAATGCAGGCGCGACAGGTTTGCACCCGCCGCCCACATTCGTAGTTAATTTCTGAATACCCTCTGCACGCTTCTGTGCCAGACTGTAAAACTCGTAAAGACTTACCATCACCACCACCACCACCACTGATGATCGAACGGGAGAATAGTACCAGGACCTTTGTATACAGCTAGCATATACTGCTATTGCGACAGCGGACTCAGCACCGTACCTTGGAATAGACATGCTGCACTCCAAATTGGATTTCGACTCAAATGTGCATCGCGTGAAGGCAGCCCTTCGGAAGATAAATATGCTGAGGACTATCGGTCTCAACCCGAAGACAGTCCCAGGTGCACAACTGGTCAAATATTGCCGAACCCTTGTGTACTCAGTTGCCCATTATGCTCTACGCCTCATGCCCACAGATCGAAAATAGCATCTGTTACAACTGACCCAAACAATGTTCGCTTGATGCTCCGGATGAAGACGCACTCACGAACCACGACGGTAACTATGTAATTACCTCAGACACCAACTCGTCTCTAAATAAAGCTATCTTATTCGACAGTTTCTTCCAAGCCCGTACTTACGATAGTGTAATACGAAGTACCTAGTTCACGTCGAGTTCTTTTTGAACGCACACCACGTATGCAGCGCAAGTTATCCCGCTCCCATACCAACACCTTTTTCTTCATCTTCCTCTCTGCGAAGGCCATCTCCGGAGCACTTTTCCTAATGACTAACCTTCGTCCCTTCAAAAATCTCCACACCGTGCCAAACATCATAAACTTGTCATGTTCGGCTTGAACTGTCGTCGAGTTGTCCAGGCCATCTGTCAAGACTTGCTCTTAACAACACAGCAGTTGATACAGACGGCCATGGACCTCATCGATGCGGAACTTGTCTGTCCTTGCTTTGTTCACAGCGTTTATCATGGTGGCGATGGCCTTGACATGTAAGCAAGGCAGCCGCTGGTAACGTTCCATTCCCTCTGACATAACGGCGATTAAACTCAACTGGAAAACCATGGGATAGACCGGATATATCTTCCAAGAGTAAAACACCCAAACCTTTCTCTCTCCTCCAATCTGAACCGGCTGTTATTCCTACGCTCCAACTCCTTACCAGCCCACCGAATCCTCTGGAAAAGGAGTGGGGCCGAATTCATTACATCATCTGGAACCCTTCAGGTCAATGATACCGGATTGTTCCCATTGGAACTTTCACAACCTGGTATGGTGGCGTTGAAGAAGTACACACATGGGGAATCTGGTGAGTGTGGGTTCGGATTGCAGAAGAGGGGTAGGGCCGGTATACGTTTTCCGAAACAATTATACATGATAGGGGTAAATCGTCGGGAGAAGAGATACTTAGAACCAACTACCCCAAGACGGAGGTGTTGCGAGCGACAAAAGTGCTACCGTGGTATAGTTGAACAAATAAAAAGGAGTGTATATGGGAGAGAGTTGAGAGGGCTACAAGCAAGTATAAAAGGGGCAGGGTCTACCACTGATGCTCTGCGACCAGCTTAGGAAAAAGTTTTCTAGGGTCTGAAGTTGACTCTCAACTTCCTACTACTCGGAGCTTGACCTGAAGTTGTCTGCCAACTTGCTTGACCTCTCAAGGAGGAAGCACTTTACTCAGCTTATATAGACCTTTCGGCTAATCCTAAAGTCTCAATCAAACATACTAAATACCATAAAACGCATTCACGGGAATCGTGTGAACCAGAGAGACCATTAGAAGATATTTCCTCAAGGTAAATATCTAGGTGCCATACCCATGCCAGCCACCCATCGGCCAGGGGTGGGAATTGATGTGGCCATTATATAGACCTTTCAGAGTCACTCGTAGTATCACCCACAACCTAGAACTGTACTGACATCCACTATGACAGCGTGTCCTAAAATAAAAAATCAACCGATGAATTTGCCACACTCACCCAAATTAAAAATATCTTGCAAATTCAAAAACTGTAAAAATATCTTCCCAGTTCCAATACTGTATACAATTATGGTCCTCATCTAAATTTTTTCGTGTGCGAATTTGCGCACATCACGCCCTCCCGCTCAAGACGAACGTCCCGGCTCGTCACTGCTCTTGTTGTTCTTGTGGGAGTTCTATCCATTCATCAGGGAGAGTATAGGGTTCACTATAAGGATATGGTAGTAGCTCATTTCCAATATGATGAGAGAGTGTGTACCGTGCGATGACCGGCTCATCTCCTTGGTCAAGAGTTTCGTAGATTCGGCGTATGGTTTCATAGTGTTCTCTAATGAGCTCCTCCCGTTTCACTTCTCCAAACCTTCCAAATGTGAGGTAATAAACGTAGTATGCAAACTTTTCTGGCAACGGGTCCAGAAACGGGTATCTGAAGGAGAAAAAAACTCGCAACATAAGGACTGAGTCCTCACGAGTAAGGTGCGCCCCGTGAATGGTCTGGAAGCACATGCAAATACTAATGCAAAAAAGGAAATTACTTCTGCTTCTCGTGGGTCCTCTGTCATTTCGCGAAGCCAACGTCTAATTGGTAGCCGTCCAATAATTAAGGATGCATAGTTTCCCCCTGGGAGACTAGGCGGTGTTTGAGGCGATCTTCTTGGCGATCTTCCTCGCTGCTCCCGACGCCTTGCCCTCTTCGATGATCCGCCCCGATCACTTGATGGTCCAGCTCGTATCATCATCACGGCCTCGGGAGGATCCTGGTCTTCGGCTGAGGTTGTATTTCTGAGCGGAGCAACGTAAGGTTCCCATAGAGGATATGGGACCAGTCGATATTCCATATCAGGGGGCAAGCTGTAACCTCTCAGTCGCACATCTTGGTTGTTCTTGAGAAATACGTAAACTGGACGGATAATGTTCAGATATGTTTGCGACAAGTCTCCGATAGCTACCATTCCATACCTTCCTATAGAGTAATGATATATGACTTCCACAAACTCTGGACCTGCTTCCGTGAACCTTCCGTTTTGGAATGAGAATAGAACTCTGATCAATAGTCGGAAATCTTCTTGAGGTAGCAATGGTCCGTTCAACGTACGAAAACATAGGCATATATTAATGTAGAAATGGATGATTACGTGGAGTTCGTAGTAGTCACGCGTAATCGAGATGATCCATTCCCAGGCCCTTTTTCCTCCCATAGGAATCATTCTATAGTTAAAGATGAGTATGCCTCGTGGTTGCGCATAGTCCTGTGTGAGAAGGAATTCTTCAGGCCTCTGATGGTAAGGGACCAGACGACGTGCATGGATTGCCCTCCTTGATCTCTTCCCTGAGCTTGAACAGAGCTTATAGTGCGGGTGTCTTTCCTCCGTGACGATGCAAGGGTTCGAGTACTTTGTTTGGAAAGCCGGCCACTTCACAGCCTGTTGCATTGCTTTTCCGTGTGCTACAAGTACTTTAGAGCCGACTGAGAAAGTTTGGACTGGAGGCTCTTCATCCTTATTTCTTGTCTGTGTTAGCGCGCGGTGTGATCTCCAGCTTTCGGTGGCCAATAGTTCGACCTCTCTACTCTCTTCATCGATAACATTTGTTTCCATATCTCTCTGTAACATTCTAGGAGCTCTTCCGTACATTAGCTCAAACGGTGACCGTCCACTTCTTCCTCTTCTTCGCCGATAGCCGTATAACACTTTTGGTAAGGCATCTTCCCACTGGATTTCATTCTCGGACATAGTTTTCGATATTGATCGTTTGATGGTTCCAACCATCCTCTCCGCTTTCCCGTTTGACATAGGAGCATATGCGAGAACTGTCTTTAGCTGAATACCTTTTTCTTCCAAGAAACGAAGCAGTGAAGTTGCAGTAAAACAAAGTGCGTTATCCGAGATGATCCTTTTTGGAAGACCAAACGGTTCAATTATTTCTTTTTCGATGAATCTCAGGACCACTTCAGCATTGGCCTCCTCAACTGCAACTGCTATTGGCCATCCAGTAAGATGTTCCACCCCTATAAGGAGATATTTGTTTCCGGAAGAGGTTTCCTTGAATGGGCCGGCAAAGTCAATTGAAAAGGTTTCAAAGAGACCGGAAACTGGAAAGCCTAGAGTTGTCTTATACTTTCGTATTGGCGTGAATTTTTGACAGTTGTCGCAGCTTTTCACGAAGTTATAGACGTCCTTATGGATACTGGGCCACCAGAATCTCTCAGTAACGAATTTCTTGGTTGTTTCGAGATCCCAATGCCCTAACTCATCATGAAAAGTCCTCAAGATCTTCATTCTTTCTTTCAAAGGGGCCACTAGTCGAGGACCGGCTTTCGTGTGTCGGAAGAGTTTCCCATTCCATAGTGTAAAAGCCTTTTGATTCCTGCGTACCCAATTTCTGTGTTCAATATCAACCTTTCTCATTTCTAGTCCATCAGGAATTTAATAGTCCGTGAATATAGCTTCGTACTCGTTATCGTTCGGCACTTGCACTCGGCAACTCCGACGATGTCTCGGAAGCTTTTTCATTTGGAATCATGGATCCCTCAAGCGGGATAGGTAATCGGCAGGCTGATTATTGCGTCCGGGCCTATACACAATTTCAAACCGATATTCTGCGAAAATGTCGAGCCATCGGGCCAAGCGGTGATGTACATCTTTCTTTTGGAATGCTGTCTTAAGTGCCTGGTGATCAGTTATCAAGACAAATTTCTCGAGTGATAAAAGGTAACACGAAACTTTTTCAGTGCGAAGACGACAGCTAGCGCTTCTTTCTCGCAGACTGAGTATCTCTTTCCGCATCATTCAGAGTGCGACTTGCGAATTGAACGGGTGTAGTCTTCCGTTTTCATCTTTTTGGGACAAAACGGCACCCAAAGACCGTTCTGAGGCATCTGTCTCCACAACAAATGGTCTCTTGAAATCTGGATACATGAGCACTGGGGGGACACATAGCTTATCTTTAAGCTCCTCAAATGCGGTTTGCATTTCCTTGTTCCATAAAATTTTCCGTTCTTTGTTGTGCTGGCATGTAACGGTGCTGCAGTCTTGGCGAAATCTTTGATAAATCTCCTGTAATATGAGGCCAGTCCTAAGAAGCTTCGAACCTCCGTCTTTGAAGCGGGCCTTGGTGCCAACTTGATTTTTTTCGTTTTCTCTGGATCCACTTTAATTCCCTCTTGATCGACGATATGACCGAGTAATTGGATAGACGTTTTCGCAAAGAAGCATTTGCTTAACTTAATTTTCAGGCTGTACGCAGCTATTTTCTCCACCACAGTCTTGACATGCGATATGTGCTGATCCAAGGTTTTTGAGAATATCACTACATCATCGATATAAACTCTTGCAAATGGAAGTCCTTTCAAAACCTCGTTCATCATTCTTTGGAATGTAGCTGGGGCATTCATGAGACCAAAAGGCATCACTTCGAACCTGAATGTACCGGCTTTGCTGGTAAAAGTTGTTTTTTCCTTGCATTTTTCATCCAATGGAATCTGCCAATAACCAGTGTAAAGATCAATTGAGGTGAAGTATCTCCCGTCCTTCAAGTCCTCGAGGATTTCCTCCATATTCGGAATCGGAAATCGATCGGGTATCATTCTCTGGTTCAGTTGTCGGTAATCGACGCAAAAACGCAGCTTTCCATCCTTCTTTGGTGCGACCACAACTGGAAATGACCATGGGGATGAAACTGGCCGAATGATATCATTTTCCAGCATACTTGTAACATTCTCTGAGATAAATTGGTCATATTTTGGCGGTTGACGTCTAGGCCTGTGGTAAATTGGTTGAGTATCGGTAAGTTCAAATGAGTGAGTGACCGGTACACTTGCTTGTCTTAAATCTGATACACTCCATGCAATTACTTCGGAAGATGTTAACATGTCGGATATTTTCATTGAGGCGGGGCGGAAGGTGCTGCACTTTTCTTGATTTCTGCCATTTGGCGCCCTTTTTCTTCTTGATCTCACCTCAAATTTTGAAGGACCTTTCCGGCGTGCTCACATCTTCAGATATGGAATCGATATATTCCTGTTTTCCTTGCAATTGTAATCTTCTTTCATGCTCCGAATTCCGTCCTTTGATTCGATATTATCGCAAAAAGAAACACATTCAGGTGTCACACCTACCCTAGAATTCCAGTCTTCATCTGTTTCAAACCCAGAATCATAATCATCCCATGCCATGTTCAGTATCCCCGAGCGTACCCTTCCACTTCCGAAAGTGTTAGTTGGTTCGAATCTTCGCTGTCATAGCTAGAAGTGAAATCTTCACTGTCGGTCTCTCTTAGATCTTCCGGATGTGTGCTTTTGTCGAAATCCAGGGGCATCTTCACGTTTCTGCCGTCAACATTAACTGAAACGATTTGGTTGCCCAAGTCAATGCAGGTCCCTAGTCTTTCCATGGTAGGACAGCCAATGATTGCATCGAAAGGGAGCTCCGGCATGACGAGAAAGTCTACATCAACTTTAGAGTCCCCAAAGAACACGGAAACCTTGTTAACAGTGCCCATGCATTTTGAGACGGTTCCATCCGCCACAGTTATTCTTCGAGTAGTTGGAATAATTTCGAGACCTAATCTGTCACCAAAGTTTCTGAGATAAGGTTTGGAACAGCGCCCGAATCGAAAAGAGCTTGGGTTTGCATTCCCAATACTTTGACTGGTACTAGTTTAAGACGTCTTGGTGCTGTCGAGGCCGATTGAAGAAACAGTTTCTTACCCTTAGCGGACTTATTAGACCTGATAATTTTTTTGAGTTCTTTTCTCGCATCCTCTGCGTCGCCCCTCAAAAGTTGACCAAACGTTATCCCAGTTGGGGCCGATGCAAGCTCAGCCACCAAATTGTACTTCTTCACATATTCTAGTACGTCCTTCGGGATACTCTTAAATTTCTTACTCTTTCTCGTCTTCTTGGCCGAAGTGTTTCCCACCCTGGAACAACTTGATCAAGCCTCTTGGTTCGAGGAGGTACAGGTGCTGGGATATGCTCCAGCATTCCATAATCTAGCCTAGGTTTTTTCGACAAAACGTTCCCTTCCCCATCCCTTTTTGTCACATTAACTTGACTGATTTCTTCAGCGATGGATACATTACCGGCATCCGCCAACCTTTGATCCTTCCTGTTTTGTAAGATTTTCATCTCTGGTCCTGACTCACTCCTCGCGTCCGATAAATTTGCTCTTCTGTTGTCTTTAGACCAGCAGTTACTTTCATGATGCCCGTAACGACCGCACTTTCCACAACGAGTGTTTCTATGTGGATTATCAGGACACCTATTTGCAAAGTGTCCAGGCTTGTGACAGTAGGAACAGACTTCTGCGGCCTTGGGGCCCCAGACTGGTTCTTCTTAATGGTAAGAGTAAGGCTTTCCAACTGCGAGGTTATCATGTCAAGTCGATTATCGAATCGGGTTTCCAACCTTTCTTCCAAGTTTTTGACATCGCTCCTGACTGATTCCAATGCTGCTGCGCTAGTCGCTGGCCTTTGATAATTCTTTTCAGGATGTACGATAGACAGATGTGCGGGTTTCCCTCGGTATTCACTAGTGACTGAAACGTCTCCGAATTTTTGACAAATTCTACTATGGTACCCTTCAGTTCATTAAAAGTGTGAGGGCCCTTGATGAGGAGGAAATCGGAGAGCCGCTTATCCCCCATCGCCGCCTTACGCAGCATTCCGTACTTGGCTTGGGCGTTGAACCCAGCCTTTTCATAGAGATCACACAAGTATACCAATGAGCTTAACAAATCGTCGAAGTTGAGCCGGGCCTCTATGGCGGTACGAATCATCTCATCTGGTTCTACCTGCTTAGCATATTCTTTCACAAGCCACTCACATACCTCACCGAAGTTACGCCCATTCCCGTTAAGAGACCACCCGTTGATAAACTTGGCCTTATATTTGTGCTTTGCGTCACCATGAAGATAGGCGAAGATACTTTCGGCCTTCTCTTCATCGCTCTTCTCACGCATCACAACGTTGACATATGTATAGAGAAACTCCTCAACGTCTTCATTCTTGCCCCCTGTGAACGTTATACGAGCAGCGTTGAGATCCATGATTACAGAAAAGAAATCCCCTCGAATGGTTCCCTAAGACTGCTCAACTCGAATACCTCGGGTGCAACCCCCTCCACAAGAGTACCAAATGATAGGGGTAAATCGTCGGGAGAAGAGATACTTAGAACCAACTACCCCAAGACGGAGGTGTTGCGAGCGACAAAAGTGCTACCGTGGTATAGTTGAACAAATAAAAAGCAGTGTATATGGGAGAGAGTTGAGAGGGCTACAAGCAAGTATAAAAGGGGCAGCGTCTACCACTGATTCTCTGCGACTTGCTTAGGAAAAAGTTTTCTTGGGTTTGAAGTTGACTCTCAACTTCCTACTACTCGGAGCTTGACCTGAAGTTGTCTGCCAACTTGCTTGACCTCTCAAGGAGGAAGCACTTTACTCAGCTTATATAGACTTTTCGGCTAATCCTAAAGTCTCAATCAAACATACTAAATACCATAAAACGCATTCACGGGAATCGTGTGAACCAGAGAGACCATTAGAAGATATTTCCTCAAGGTAAATATCTAGGTGCCATACCCATGCCAGCCACCCATCGGCCAGGGGTGGGAATTGATGTGGCCATTATATAGACCTTTCAGAGTCACTCGTAGTATCACCCACAACCTAGAACTGTACTGACATCCACTATGACAGCGTGTCCTAAAATAAAAAATCAACCGATGAATTTGCCACACTCACCCAAATTAAAAATATCTTGCAAATTCAAAAACTGTAAAAATATCTTCCCAGTTCCAATACTGTATACAATTATGGTCCTCATCTAAATTTTTTCGTGTGCGAATTTGCGCACATCACGCCCTCCCGCTCAAGACGAACGTCCCGGCTCGTCACTGCTCTTGTTGTTCTTGTGGGAGTTCTATCCATTCATCAGGGAGAGTATAGGGTTCACTATAAGGATATGGTAGTAGCTCATTTCCAATATGATGAGAGAGTGTGTACCGTGCGATGACCGGCTCATCTCCTTGGTCAAGAGTTTCGTAGATTCGGCGTATGGTTTCATAGTGTTCTCTAATGAGCTCCTCCCGTTTCACTTCTCCAAACCTTCCAAATGTGAGGTAATAAACGTAGTATGCAAACTTTTCTGGCAACGGGTCCAGAAACGGGTATCTGAAGGAGAAAAAAACTCGCAACATAAGGACTGAGTCCTCACGAGTAAGGTGCGCCCCGTGAATGGTCTGGAAGCACATGCAAATACTAATTGCAAAAAAGGAAATTACTTCTGCTTCTCGTGGGTCCTCTGTCATTTCGCGAAGCCAACGTCTAATTGGTAGCCGTCCAATAATTAAGGATGCATAGTTTCCCCCTGGGAGACTAGGCGGTGTTTGAGGCGATCTTCTTGGCGATCTTCCTCGCTGCTCCCGACGCCTTGCCCTCTTCGATGATCCGCCCCGATCACTTGATGGTCCAGCTCGTATCATCATCACGGCCTCGGGAGGATCCTGGTCTTCGGCTGAGGTTGTGTTTCTGAGCGGAGCAACGTAAGGTTCCCATAGAGGATATGGGACCAGTCGATATTCCATATCAGGGGGCAAGCTGTAACCTCTCAGTCGCACATCTTGGTTGTTCTTAAGAAATACGTAAACCGGACGGATAATGTTCAGATATGTTTGCGACAAGTCTCCGATAGCTACCATTCCATACCTTCCTATAGAGTAATGATATATGACTTCCACAAACTCTGGACCTGCTTCCGTGAACCTTCCGTTTTGGAATGAGAATAGAACTCTGATCAATAGTCGGAAATCTTCTTGAGGTAGCAATGGTCCGTTCAACGTACGAAAACATAGGCATATATTAATGTAGAAATGGACGATTACGTGGAGTTCGTAGTAGTCACGCGTAATCGAGATGATCCATTCCCAGGCCCTTTTTCCTCCCATAGGAATCATTCTATAGTTAAAGATGAGTATGCCCCGTGGTTGCGCATAGTCCTGTGTGAGAAGGAATTCTTCAGGCCTCTGATGGTAAGGGACTAGACGACGTGCATGGATGGCCCTCCTTGATCTCTTCCCTGAGCTTGAACATAGCTTATAGTGCGGGTGTCTTTCCTCCGTGACGACGCAAGGATTCGAGTACTTTGTTTGGAAGGCCGGCCACTTCACAGCCTGCTGCATTGCTTTCCCATGTACTACAAGTACTTTAGAGCCGACTGAAAAGGTTTGGACTGGAGGCTCTTCATCTTATTTCTTGTCTGTGTTAGCGCGCGGTGTGATCTCCAGCCTTCAGTGGCCAGTAGTTCGACTTCTCTACTCTCTTCATCGATAATATTTGTTTCCATGTCTCTCTGTAACATTCTAGGAGCCCTTCCGTACATTAGCTCGAATGGTGACCGTCCGCTTCTTCCTCTTCTTCGACGATAGCCGTATAACACTTTTGGTAAGGCATCTTCCCACTGGATTTCATTCTCGACATAGTTTTCGATATTGCTCGTTTGATGGTTCCAACCATCCTCTCCGCTTTACCGTTTGACATAGGAGCGTATGCGAGAACTGTCTTCAGCTGAATCCCTTTTCTTCCAAGAAACGAAGCAGTGAAGTTGCAGTAAAACAAAGGGCGTTATCTGAGATGATCCTTTTTGGAAGACCAAACGGTTCAATTATTTCTTTTTCGATGAATCTCAGGACCACCTCAGCATTGGCCTCCTCAACTGCAACTGCTATTGGCCATCCAGTAAGATGTTCCACCCCTATAAGGAGGTATTTGTTTCCGGAAGAGGTTTCCTTGAATGGGCCGGCAAAGTCAATTGAGAAGGTTTCAAAGAGAGCGGAAACTGGGAAGCTTAGGTTGTCTTATACTTTCGTATCGGAGTGAATTTTTGACAGTTGTCACAGCTTTTCACGAAATTATAGACGTCCTTATGGATACTGGGCCACCAGAATCTCTCAGTTGAATTTTTTGGTTGTTTCGAGATCCCAATGCCCTAACTCATCATGAAAAGTCCTCAAGATCTTCATTCTTTCTTTCATAGGGGCCACTAGTCGAGGACCGGCTTTTGTGTGTCGGAAGAGTTTCCCATTCCACAATGTAAAGGCCTTTTGGTTCCTGCGTACCCAATTTCTGTGTTCGAGATCAACCTTTCTCATTTCTAGTCCATCAAGGAATTTAATAAGTCCGTGAATATAAGCTTCGTACTCGTTATCGATCGGCACTTGAACTTCGGCAACTCCGACGATGTCTCGGAAGCTTTTTCATTTGGAATCAATGGATCCCTCAAGCGGGATAGGTAATCGGCAGGCTGATTATTGCGTCCGGGCCTATACACAATTTCAAACCGATATTCTGCGAAAATGTCGAGCCATCGGGCCAAGCGGTGATGTACATCTTTCTTTTGGAATGCTGTCTTAAGTGCCTGGTGATCAGTTATCAAGACAAATTTCTCGAGTGATAAAAGGTAAACACGAAACTTTTTCAGTGCGAAGACGACAGCTAGCGCTTCTTTCTCGCAGACTGAGTATCTCTTTTCCGCATCATTCAGAGTGCGACTTGCGAATTGAACAGGGTGTAGTCTTCCGTTTTCGTCTTTTTGGGACAAAATGGCACCCAAAGACCGTTCTGAGGCATCTGTCTCCACAACGAATGGTCTCTTGAAATCTGGTACATGAGCACTGGGGGGACACATAGCTTATCTTTAAGCTCCTCAAATGCAGTCTGCATTTCCTTGTTCCAGTAAAATTTTCCGTTCTTCGTAGTGCTGGCATGTAACGGTGCTGCAGTTTGGCGAAATCTTTGATAAATCTTCTGTAATATGAGGCCAGTCCTAAGAAGCTTCGAACCTCCGTCTTTGAAGCGGGCCTGGTGCCAACTTGATTTTTTTCGTTTTCTCTGGATCCACTTTAATTCCCTCTTGATCGACGATATGACCGAGTAATTGGATAGACGTTTTCGCAAAGAAGCATTTGCTTAACTTAATTTTCAGGCTGTACGCATCTATTCTCTCCACCACAGTCTTGACATGCGATATGTGCTGATCCAAGGTTTTTGAGAATATCACTACATCATCGATATAAACTCTTGCAAATGGAAGTCCTTTCAAAACCTCGTTCATCATTCTTTGGAATGTAGCTGGGGCATTCATGAGACCAAAAGGCATCACTTCGAACCTGAATGTACCGGCTTTGCTGGTAAAAGTTGTTATTTCCTTACATTTTTCATCTAATGGAATCTGCCAATAACCAGTGTAAAGATCAATTGAGGTGAAGTATCTCCCGTCCTTCAAGTCCTCGAGGATCTCCTCCATGTTCGGAATCGGAAATCGATCGGGTATCATTCTCTGGTTCAGTTGTCGGTAATCGACGCAAAAACGCAGCTTTCCATCCTTCTTTGGTGCGACCACAACTGGAAATGACCATGGGGATGAAACTGGCCGAATAATATCATTTTCCAGCATACTTGTAACATTCTCTGAGATAAATTGGTCATATTTTGGCGGTTGACGTCTAGGCCTGTGGTAAATTGGTTGAGTATCGGTAAGTTCAAATGAGTGAGTGACCGGTACACTTGCTTGTCTTAAATCTGATACACTCCATGCAATTACTTCGGAAGATGCTAACATGTCGGATATTTTCAGTGAGGCGGCGGCGGGAAGGTGCTGCACTTTTCCTTGGATTTCTGCCATTTGGCGCCCTTTTTCTTCTTGATTCTCAACCTCAATATTTTGAAGGACCTTTTCCGGCGTGCTCACATCTTCAGATATGGAATCCGATATATTCCTGTTTTCCTTGCAATTGTAATCTTCTTTCATGCTCCGAATTCCGTCCTTTGATTCGATATTATCGCAAAAAGAAACACATTCAGGTGTCACACCTACCCTAGAATTCCAGTCTTCATCTGTTTCAAACCCAGAATCATAATCATCCCATGCCATGTTCAGTATCCCCCGAGCGTACCCTTCTCCACTTCCGAAAGTGTTAGTTGGTTCGAAATCTTCGCTGTCATAGCTAGAAGTGAAATCTTCACTGTCCGTTTCTTTCAAATCTACCGGATGTGTGCTTTTGTCGAAATCCAGGGGCATCTTCACGGTTCTGCCGTCAACATTAACTGAAACGATTTGGTTGCCCAAGTCAATGCAGGTCCCTAGTCTTTCCATGGTAGGGCAGCCAATGATTGCATCGAAAGGGAGATCAGGCATGACAAGAAAGTCTAAATCAACTTTAGAGTCCCCAAAGAACACGGAAACCTTGTCAACAGTGCCCATGCATTTTGATACGGTTCCATCCGCCACAGTTATTCTTCGAGTAGTTGGAATAATTTCAAGACCTAGATCTGTCACCAAAGTTTCTGAAATAAGGTTTGGAACAGCGCCCGAATCGAAAAGAGCTTGGGTTTGCATTCCCAATACTTTGACTGGTACTAGTTTAAGACGTCTTGGTGCTGTCGAGGCCGATTGAAGAAACAGTTTCTTACCCTTAGCGGACTTATTAGACCTGATAATTTTTTTGAGTTCTTTCCTCGCGTCCTCTGCGTCGCCCCTCAAAAGTTGACCAAACGTTATCCCAGTTGGGGCTGATGCAAGCTCAGCCACCAAATTGTACTTCTTCACATATTCTAGTACGTCCTTTGGGATATTCTTAAATTTCTTACTCTTTTTCGTCTTCTTGGCCGGAGTGACTCCACTCCTGGAACAACTTGATCAGACCTCTTGGTTCGAGGAGGTACAGGTGCTGGGATATGTTCCAGCATTCCATAATCTAGCCTAGGTTTCTTCGATAAAATGTTCCCTTCCCCATCCCTTTTTGTCACATTGACTTGACTGATTTCTTCAGCGATGGATACGTTACCGGCATCCGTCAACTTGTGATCCTTTCTGTTTTGTAAGATTTTCATCTCTGGTCCTGACTCACTCCTTGCGTCCGATAAATTTGCTCTTCTGTTGTCTTTAGACCAGCAGTTACTTTCATGATGCCCATATCGACCGCACTTTCCACAACGAGTGTTTCTATGTGGATTATCAGGACACCTATTTGCAAAGTGTCCAGGCTTGTGACAGTAGGAACAGACTTCTGCGGCCTTGGGGGCCCCAGACTGGTTCTTCTTAATGGTAAGAGTAAGGCTTTCCAACTGCGAGGTTATCATGTCAAGTCGATTATCGAATCGGGTTTCCAACCTTTCTTCCAAGTTTTTGACATCGCTCCTGACTGATTCCAATGCTGCTGCGCTAGTCGCTGGCCTTTGATAATTCTTTTCAGGATGTACGATCGGCATAGATGTACGGGTTTCCTCGGCATTTCACTTAGTGACTGAAACGTCTCCGAATTTTTGACAAATTCTACTATGGTACCCTTCAGTTCATTAAAAGTGTGAGGGCCCTTGATGAGGAGGAAATCGGAGAGCCGCTTATCCCCCATCGCCGCCTTACGCAGCATTCCGTACTTGGCTTGGGCGTTGAACCCAGCCTTTTCATAGAGATCACACAAGTATACCAATGAGCTTAACAAATCGTCGAAGTTGAGCCGGGCCTCTATGGCGGTACGAATCATCTCATCTGGTTCTACCTCCTTAGCATATTCTTTCACAAGCCACTCACATACCTCACCGAAGTTACGCCCATTCCCGTTAAGAGACCACCCGTTGATAAACTTGGCCTTATATTTGTGCTTTGCGTCACCATGAAGATAGGCGAAGATACTTTCGGCCTTCTCTTCATCGCTCTTCTCACGCATCACAACGTTGACATATGTATAGAGAAACTCCTCAACGTCTTCATTCTTGCCCCCTGTGAACGTTATACGAGCAGCGTTGAGATCCATGATTACAGAAAAGAAATCCCCTCGAATGGTTCCCTAAGACTGCTCAACTCGAATACCTCGGGTGCAACCCCCTCCACAAGAGTACCAAATGATAGGGGTAAATCGTCGGGAGAAGAGATACTTAGAACCAACTACCCCAAGACGGAGGTGTTGCGAGCGACAAAAGTGCTACCGTGGTATAGTTGAACAAATAAAAAGAGTGTATATGGGAGAGAGTTGAGAGGGCTACAAGCAAGTATAAAAGGGGCAGCGTCTACCACTGATCTCTGCGACTTGCTTAGGAAAAAGTTTTCTTGGGTTGAAGTTGACTCTCAACTTCCTACTACTCGGAGCTTGACCTGAAGTTGTCTGCCAACTTGCTTGACCTCTCAAGGAGGAAGCACTTTACTCAGCTTATATAGACTTTTCGGCTAATCCTAAAGTCTCAATCAAACATACTAAATACCATAAAACGCATTCACGGGAATCGTGTGAACCAGAGAGACCATTAGAAGATATTTCCTCAAGGTAAATATCTAGGTGCCATACCCATGCCAGCCACCCATCGGCCAGGGGTGGGAATTGATGTGGCCATTATATAGACCTTTCAGAGTCACTCGTAGTATCACCCACAACCTAGAACTGTACTGACATCCACTATGACAGCGTGTCCTAAAATAAAAAATCAACCGATGAATTTGCCACACTCACCCAAATTAAAAATATCTTGCAAATTCAAAAACTGTAAAAATATCTTCCCAGTTCCAATACTGTATACAATTATGGTCCTCATCTAAATTTTTTCGTGTGCGAATTTGCGCACATCAACATGTGAAGGGATTTCAAGGTGGTCGAGACCGTATGCACTTACGATGTAAAGTTAGATTCGGAGGTCGAGAGGAGCGGGAAGAGGGTCCCGGGATTAGGCTGGTGAGGGAAGAAAATATAGAACAAGCGCCGAAACGCCAAATACTTTGCAAACCATTTTGATATTGATAGAAAAAAACCGGCGAGGATGAGATTTTCAGAACTAGCTATCTCAGGATGGAGGTGTTGCAAGCGAAAACAATGCTACTGTAGTATAGTTTTGGGAACACGACAGGATGGATAAGGACGGGAGTTTAAAGGGCAATGATGAGGTTCGAGTGGCAAGGTTTGCCACTCGAGTACAGTTTGTTTCGTAAATGAGACCGTCCTCACGTCAGGTGCTTACTTATCCCGCATAACGCATTAGCCTCGTGGATATAAACGACCACATCTTCCATGCATTAAAATAACCCAAACATTTCCCCCCGTGTTGACTTTCAACCTCTCTTATATTCTTGTCTGGACTTGGACTTGGAGTTCCATGGTCCTGGAAGCGGTTGTGTTGGACGTTGTCAAAGCAACTGGGTGATGTGATAAAAAGCGCAGAAACTGTCTAGAGCTTGTATCATCGAGTGACAGAAATCTAATACGCATTTATTTCTTGGAGGGGTGACAGTCAAAAAATATCTTGACCTGTATTACAGTACAGAAGGCCGGCGACCAATGCAGCAGATATTGTACGGTTCGTCACATGCAGAATTTTTGGTTATTTTATGCATATGAAGAAACTTTACTTCATTGACGACAGCAAGCACACAATCGTCTTTAGCTGACTTGTTTTTTATTTCTTCGCTTAAGCTCCCTCCTCCACCTACACCTCGCCCTCCCTCGTCCGACGTTCGCGCCCGCTCCCGCGGTCCTGCTGCGGTTGCGCTCTGTCGCGCGTCGACGGTGCTTTCGCCCTCATCTTCCCTCTTCTCCTGGTTTTTTTTTCTTTTTTCTTCTTTGATTCTCCCGATCTTCGCCAGATTCGTTTTTCCACAGCGCTATCTTATTGGCTACTTCTTGATTTTAAGTCTATCGTGATCTTTTTATTGGCTATTTCCTTTCCCGTGATCTCCCGACCCACAGTTTCTGCCACCATGCCTTCCCGACCTTCTTCTGGGCATTCCGACACCGTTGTTTCCCTAACCCATGCGTCGATGGACTATCTGGTCAAATGCGTCTCCATCTTTGATGGAGTCGTCAATCTCTCCGACCCTGCAGCCACAGCTGCATTCTGTTCTGCCGTTCAGAACTCCCCCGTGGCGACCGCTCTGGCCCCTTCTCTGCAAAACAACCCTCAGTTTCGTTCCGTCCTGCAGATCTTGACCTCTCTTGCGGCCCCTTCCCGCCAACTTCTCCAGCCACTGAACCGGACCAATCTCCCAATCCTGCTCCTCAACCTCCCGCGCAATCCTACCTACGCGCGGCGGCCATGCCCCCAACAGCCCCAAAACCCCTCCGCCGTCTCCCTTTCCTGGGTCGCCAAGGCCTCACCCATCAGGGTGACCTTTCAGCTGTTCGCATCTCCACCAAGTTTGCGGGCCGCGTCCGCCGAGCTACTCGAGGGCTTTTTGGCGGCAACACCAAGCGAGTTGTCGTCGTCACGTCTCCTCCGGACTTTCCTGTACACGATCCGTCCGCTTTCCGCCGAGCCATCACACAAGGTGGTTTTCCGGGCTCCTGTTCCATTATTCGCTCCTCTTCCCCTCATGTCTTCATGGTGTGCGCTGCCGAGCGGGATTTGGCGTCTTTGCCTCCCGCCTATACCGCCTTCCGAAACTTGGCGAAGACATCGGACAACTACGACCCTCCCGAACTCGTGTTTTCCGAAATCATGGACATCTCTTCAGACCTGTCTCCTGCCCAGCTCCGCGGCGTCCTTCCTGGCCTTCGACAAGAAATCGAACGCCTGGAATCTCCGTCCTGCTTGTGGTATCCGGCTCCTGCTTTTGCCCAATCCCTCCGCGAAATGGAGTCCGCAGCTTACCAGACTCTTTCTGCCGATCCCACCTTTGCCCGGGACATGCCTCCCCTCGCACCCCCTTCGGTTCCCGCTGTCCACTCTAAGCGCCGTCGCGCCCGTCCAGATGTGACCGATACGGACGGTTTTACCCTGGTTGCACGTCGCGGCCCTGGGCCCGCGACCTCTTCTGCTCCTAGCTCCCCCGTTCCCCCGCAGGTTCTCTGTCCTCGAATACGTCCCAGTTCCGGAATCAATGACCGATAATGACCAGTAGGATTGCTTCTGTCCCTCCTACTGCCCTTACTTTCCCTGCTCTTTTCAGGGCTTCGATACCCGTTCTTCCGTACATCCCTCGCCCAGTTCAAGCAGCGGCCTACGACCTCTATTTTGCCTCCCTGAGCCGTGTCATCGCTGCTCCGTCTGATGCACATCGTCATCGTGCCCTTCTCGAACTTGTCGCCCTCCCCAAACTCGTATTTCGACGCAATCATCCTCGCTTCCATCGCTCGAGCCGCTCTGAAATCTGCTCCAATCTTGCCGACCGCATTCGTCTCGCATCTTCCGGTCTTTTCGATGACCTCTTCATTGAAGCCCTCTCCCTTTTCGGGGCCTCCCACCCCCTGCTACCCATGCCGACGCCTCTCATTCCCCATCTACCTCCAGCGCAGCCGCCGCTTACTGCACCGTGGCAGTCCTTCCCGCGCCACAGCAGCCTTACTGCACGATACCCCACCTGTTGTGCCCTCGGAAGACAATCTCCGCAGACTCAAATCCCTTCACCCCACGCCCACGTCCCCCGTTCAGCCCCTCCCTAACTCTCGTCTTCCCCCTGCCGTCAAGTTTTCCGTTTCGGATGTTCGTAGAGCCATCCATAGCCTCGACCCGTCCACCGCCCCTGGATCTGATGGCCTTTCCCCGCTCTTTCTCCGTATGTTGCTTCGACCTGCGGGGGAGTGCATCCCGCCCGTGACTGTCTTTATGTGCTGACCAAGTTTGTTAACATGTGTTCCAACGGCGAACTACCGGACTCGTGCAGGGCCTACTTCTGTGGGGGCCGGCTCACAGCCCTCCACAAGCCCAACGGTGGACTTCGCCCTATAGCTGTTGGTCTCCTCCTCCGCCGACTTATTGCCCGCCTCCTCGCTCACAAGGCTTGCTCGACTGCAGCTTCCTATCTCTTGCCTCATCAACTCGGCGTGGGCGTTAAAAGCGGGGCTGAGGCCATTGTTCATGCCGTCCGTCGCCTGACGCAAAACACCAAGTTCCAGGACCACGTATTGATCCAAGTCGATGCCCACAATGCTTTCAACAGCATTTGTCGACAACGCATTCTTGATGCCGTTCTGGACTTTGCACCTGGCATCGCGCGATGGGTTCACTACTGTTATGGGGATACCTCTTTTCTCTCATTCGGTTCATTCTCCATACTAAGCGCCGATGGCACTCAACAGGGGGATCCTTTGGGGGCTCTGCTTTTCGCTCTCGCTCTCCATCCTCTCGTTCTCAAGTTCCAGGAGCGATTCCGGCCCCCGCTCAACGCTTGGTATGCAGACGATGGGAACTTGGTCGTTCCCCGCTCGCAGGCCCTCGAGGCTTTGCAATTCTTCCAGAGTCAGGGACCAGCCATCGGGTTCGCACTGAATATGACCAAAACTCACGTATACGGCCTCTCCTATAATCCCTCTCCCCTCACTCTTCCCTGCCCTTCTCCACGCCCGATGGCTTTACCGTTCTCGGCTCTCCCATTGGTTCCGATACCTTCGTCAGCGCCGCATTTGACACCCGTCAAGCTGCAGTAGATCGCATCTTTTCCTGTCTTCAGTCCTTCGATGACGCCCAGATGGCCTACCACTTGCACCGTTTCTGTGCGAGCGCCTGTAAGGTTGTTTATCTGCTGCGGACTCTCTCCCCCCACCAATCTACGGCTTTGGCCGTCAGCTTCGACCGGAAGCAGCGGGAGTCTTTCGCACAGATTCATGGTCCTTGCACCGACTCCGAATAGGAGCAAGCCTGCCTTCCTATTTCCTACGGGGGCCTCGGCATTCTTCTCGCTTCGTCAATCCCTGAGTCCGCTTATGCGGCTTCGATGATTGATGTTTTCCGCCGTTTCTCAGATCTGCTCTCCTTCTCGGGAGACCTACACCTGGAGGAAGTGCCTCGGGCCGCGATTTCTTTATTATCTACCCGTTATCCAGATCTTTCGGCTTCCCTGTCGCCCACTTCCCTGTTTCAGGGTGTCAAACGCCGGTCCCCGACGAACGGCTCCAGTCTGCTATCTCGTCTGAGCTTCACAGTTCGACGTTCGATCGGATCTTCCGATCATCCTCTGACCGCGACAGATCTCGCCTCCTATCTGTCCGTGAGTCGTCCGCCTGTTCAGCTTTCTCTACTTTACCGCACCCTCACCGCGGCACCTATCTGTCCTCGCAAGCTTGGATAGTCGCTGTATCTCTACGCCTCGGCCGCGCGATTTTCTCTGGTCATGATCCATGTCCGGTATGTGCTCGCCGTTCCAACGACATCGCCCCGTTGCTCGATCCCCTGGGCAAACATGCCCTCACCTGTAAGTACAACGATGGGCAGACTCGTCGCCACAATGTCTTGCGTAACGCTCTCCATCGCTCCTGTAAGGAGCTTGGAATTTCTGCCTCTCTTGAACATCTGCTTCCTCCCCTTCCCCCTTCGTCCTCTTCCTCGTCCGCCCTTCGCATAGATCTTTATATCCCTGCTGCATATGGCCTCGACCCGAAGGATATTGCTTTGGATGTCACAGTGGCCCATCCACAGGTCACTTCTCGCGTTTCCCAGTGTGCCCTATCTGGCGGCGCAGCTGCCTCAATGGCTGAACGTGCGAAACACACGCACTACGGTCTAGTCTGCCACACGAACGATATACGGCTTCTTCCTGTTGGAATTGATGTGTTCGGTGCCCTTGGGGCCGACGGTGCGACTTTCTTCCGGCGCCTTTCTACGTTCGCTGCTGCCCGTCGAGGCACCACTCCCCATTAGGAGCTGCACCTCCTAATCACGCGCTTTGTGTTCTGCTTGCATGGGTTACAAGCTCGTCAAGTTCTTACCAGATGCATTTCCGATTAGTTTCTCTCTCATCCCCCTATGCACGTTAATTTCTCTGTAATCGCCCTCAGCATGTTCTCCCACATGCTCTTTCCACATCCCGTAAAGATTACACACACATACTTCATTGAGTATCATGTATGGCCGATGCAGTCAGCTGTGTCACAGTCACATCTACTGAGCAAGATAAAATACACCGTCATTGGGTTCTCGAATTCTCGACATGTGGAATGTGACGAGCATGCACGCATGAGAGGCCGCAATGAATGCCGTCAAGGACATGGGATTTAATCTCTATTGGTCACCGCCCACTGTACAGTAACACCCGCTCCGTTCAGTGAATCGAGTCTTGCATCCTAGGATATTCGGTTCTATAGTACCAGGGGTACCGCACAAGAAAGATGTGTGATAGACGCTGATAAAGGGAGCTGCAATGGAACACTGATAACCGCGTTAGATCGCGCACAGCAAGGGATAGCCGGGAAGGGGACGAGGTCAATGGGCAGCAAGACCACCGAGGTGACTGTTGAATCCTCCCCTCGGTAGCATAGAATTTTTACTGGGTACTGCTTAAGTACCCTCGAAATGACCCGTGGTGGTAAATCTTTATTGGTTGTTCAATGTCGCACAGAAGCGTGCGGAGGGTATTCATAAATTAACTACGGATGCGGGCGGCGGGTAGAAATGACCGAGAACAGTCTCCGCCGGCGGCGCAACAGACAGTAAAAACCACAATGAATTTGGACACTGGGCGCAACCCATCACACCCAGGAAACCCAGCCATTACAAGATGAATAGTTTCGTTACTTTTTGGAAACTTAGTAATGGTAGAACCAATTGGCCCTCCACGTTGCAACGGTGCTCATACCGCACAGAAGTTTGAACGAAAGCTGTTGCAATGGCTGGTTCATTTCATACCCTTCACCATGACATCCCTGTACCGCATTTCTAAATTGGAAATTTCATTATTAATGTAAATGTTTCAGCGTGGGTCACGGATGCATTCATAAACGCGGCTATCTTTTCGTTTTGCCAATGCTGTACTCGATGAAAAGTTTACATCAAATAGCAGAGGGGTATTGGGTCCCCACCGTCCTCCCTATCTTACTGACCTCCTCAAGTCTTGTTTTCGCTCTTCTCGGCGCCCGCGCGGAACTTGGCGGGGCTCCGGATCTATGTCCGCTCGCATGTCCTGGGGAAAACGTTTCGGTGTTTTACTGTTGGAAGATATTTCCGACCTATCCCATGGTTTTCCAGACAACCGCAATCGACTCAAAAAGGGTATACCTACAGCGTAATGGGAAGGAACTGTCCTGGCGACGGAACAACTACGACTCAAGATCTCTTGCTGCACCGTTGTTGCTGATAGTTATTTCGAGTGGATTGTCGTCCCGCGCCCCAGCGCGCGTGGGACGACCTGGGAAAGACGTGTAAGGACGGCTCTTCTACTCGAACAGGGTTTTCAAAGTTCGCTGTTTCCTATCGCTTTTCAAACTACTGTCTTTGTTACAGTCTCCGAAGGAACGTGATCTGTGCAGCCCAGTCAGTCCGTCGGCAAGTTCGTTCGTCCGGAGTTTTCTTCGTCTTGGTTGTCGTCGTCTGTAAGTTGTCATGCTTACACTAGAAGTTTTTTAAGCTGTCTGGATCCCGTATTTAGATGGTGGAATTTTCTTCTAGTCCCCCCTTTGTCCTTGTTGGAGTGGGTGATGGTTCAGTCGTCGCCTGGAGATGTTCTTAGTCTTCTAGTGTAACCACTACCTGTACGGTTCAGGTTTTTGAGTACATTAAAAGATTCCCCCCCTCGTACTACCGTACTGTGCAGAACTGTACTGTACTGTACAACGTTGTGCTGTGCGTTCGGGACATTCAGTACGAGGGAAAATTTGGATCGAAAAAGGGGGAAAGATTGGGTAGTTTACTTCGTCGTCTGACACTTGTAGCGAGGGGAATCTAAACGGAGTTTAGAGAGAAAGAAAGGAGAAAACAGAAACGGATCTGTGCCTCCGTGACCCTGTGAGTACCTACGGATCAAAACGATTTGTTTTGCCCCTCTGGTTACTGGGCAAATTCAGTGCCCTCAAAGAGTATATCAATTAGAGTGGGAAAAATGGGGGTTAATTTACTGTGGTAGATATGTGGGTTGGTACCCAGTAAATTTGTACCGGAGCGTAGATACCGTATATTGGCCAAGCCAATTGTGAAACAGTACTATGCATTGAAGAAGAAGAAGAAGACTTTACCAAGCAGGAAATGAGAGGCTAGCGGCTCTCAAAAGGGGAAAAATCTATCCGAGCGAGGAGCGGTTGAGTTGTAGTCGGTTGAGCGCGACAGAAGTTCGTTGTTGTATGAGCGAACTGATAATCGTGAACAAGCGATCGCGCTCGGAGGCAGGGCTACTGCCTTTCCGTAGAGGGATGTACTCAGCGATTCTTGACAGACCTCGCTCGGCACCGGGACCGGCAGACCCGTATATATCGAAAGCCATCGGGTGGAAGTCGATACGTAGTTCGGCGCAAAGGTGGCCATAGCGGATTTCGCGCGCTCAGATGCAGTAAGGACAGCGAGGGGCGTGTGAATCCGCTGTTGGGCGTATGGAGCGGAGTGGGGCCTGATGACAGTGACGTCGTAGCCAATGCATTGAAAACTGTAGATGGCACTCAATCTACCAGAAGGTGGGAGGCCAACTAGAGTACTGTACAGTAGGGGCTACTGTACGATATTGTACCACTGACGCCTGTACACAAATTGTACCACTGGCGTCTGTACGCAGTACGGTACTCCACACACAAATCCTCACGAGATGCAGTTGAAAGTTTCCACGCCTCAGTCTCATACGGCAATCGCAAGCGGTCAAGGCAAGTTCCCTCGGATACACGTCAAGAACAACTCAGATCCATATCATCATCGCCGGCGTCGAATCATTGACAAAACTTCCATTTTAGATCGTTCCCCCTTCTCCTCCACCGTGCACTCATCACTGACCTTCCCTATCGATCTAGACCTTCATTTCAACACCACACCCCCTCCAGTCACCTCTCCAAACGATCCACCATGTCGACTGAATTCAATCTAACCCTCTCTGCACATCCCACAAATCCCCACAATCCAACCAGCTACAACGTCCCCTATCTTCATACGGGATTCACGGAACAAGTTTCGGATATCGTCTTCACCCCTCCCGATGACGCCACCTTAGTTCATCAATTCCACAACGTTGTCATCACCGGCCTCAATTACCCTACTCAATCTTTTCTCCGCGCCGTTTGTCAAATTCTTCACTCCCGATACAACTGCCTGCAACATGCTCCGGCCTCATCATATCCTCTCGCCCAAATTCGCCTCCGTCTTCAGACTTTGCTTGATCAACATCGCAAAGTGATCCTCGCCTCCTGTTCCAACAATCATATCTCAATCGATGACGAAGGTTTCGCCGCTTTTCACATTGTGTATAATTGGTTCGGAAAACGTATACCGGCCCTACCCCTCTTCTGCAATCCGAACCCACACTCACCAGATTCCCCATGTGTGTACTTCTTCAACGCCACCATACCAGGTTATGAAAGTTCCAATGGGAACACTCCGGTATCATTGACCTTAAGGGTTCCAGATGATGTAATGAATGCGGCCCCACTCGTTTTCCAGAGGATTCGGTGGGCTAGGAAGGAGCGGAGCGAAGGAATAACACCCGGTTCAGCTTGGAGGATGATTTGAGGTTAATCGCCGTTATGTCAGAGGAAATGGAACGGTACCAGCGGCTGCCTTGCTTACATGTCGAGGCCATCGCCACATCCATGATAAACGCTGTTAACAAAGCAAGGACAGACAAATTTCGCATCGATAAGGTCCATCGCCGTCTGTATCAACTGCTGTGTTGTTATGAGCAAGTCTTGACAGATGGCTTGGACAACTCGACGACGGTTCAAGCCAAATATGACAAGTTTATGATGTTTGGCACTGTGTGGAGGTTTTTGAAGGGACGAAGGTTACTCTTTAGGAAAAGTGCTCTGGAGATGGCCTTTGCAGAGAGGAAGATGAAGAAAAAGGTTTTGGTATGGGAGCGGGATAACTTGCGCTGCATACGTGGTGTGCGTTCTAAAAGAACCCGACGTGAACTCACCGTAGGCCAAGCCGAGGAGGGGCAAGGATCTGTTCGAGTAACTAGGTCGAGGGCGGCCAAGCTTTTCTCCACTTGTGGTCAGCCTATAGAGAACAGGGAAGTGTCTACCCGGGTGACGAGGTCAAAGTCAGTCTCGGCAACTTCCTGTAGCGGGCATCAAGGGGGTAGGAAGAAACCCCTATCGATCGCGAAATCAAGGGCGGCAAAAAACTCTGGGATTCACTAACCCTGTACTAGGTACTTCGTATTACACTATCGTAAGTACGGGCTTGGAAGAAACTGTCGAATAAGATAGCTTTATTTAGAGACGAGTTGGTGTCTGAGGTAATTACATAGTTACCGTCGTGGCCCGCGAGTGCGTCTTCATCCGGAGCATCAAGCGAACATTGTTTGGGTCAGTTGTAACAGATGCTATTTTCGATCTGTGGGCATGAGGCGTAGAGCATAATGGGCAACTGAGTACACAAGGGTTCGGCAATATTTGACCAGTTGTGCACCTGGGACTGTCTTCGGGTTGAGACCGATAGTCCTCAGCATATTTATCTTCCGACGGGCTGCCTTCACGCGATGCACATTTGAGTCGAAATCCAATTTGGAGTGCAGCATGTCTATTCCAAGGTACGGTGCTGAGTCCGCTGTCGCAATAGCAGTATATGCTAGCTGGTATACAAAGGTTCTGGTACTATTCTCCCGTTCGATCATCAGTGGTGGTGGTGGTGGTGGTAAGTCTTTACGAGTTGTACAGTCTGGCACAGAAGCGTGCAGAGGGTATTCAGAAATTAACTACGAATGTGGGCGGCGGGTGCAAACCTGTCGCGCCTGCATTACTTTCACACCAAACGCAAAACGAGTAACGGAGTCGCGGAGCTCCTGTTGAGGGTAGGAACCGCGACGGGAAGCCGCGAAGGAAGCAAGGCGGTGGAAGAAACCCTGGCCATCGTCGCCCAAGGCGCCATAGATATCAGTCCCGGCAGGGGCGAGCAGAATATCGTTTTGGTCGCAGTACCATCAGCAAAGCAGTTTCTTGGAACACATGTACGAGTTGTAAGTATCCCTAGATTTGACGAGCTCAGGCGCAGGGACTTCATAAGGGAAAGAGGGAAAGTTTTGGGTGTTTTACTCTTGGAAGATATATCCGGTCTATCCATGGTTTTCCAGACAACAGACAGATAAGGGAAAGAGGGCAATCTTTATTGAAGGAGGAAAGCGGTCACTCGGAGTGGCTGGGGCAAGGGATCTACGAGTTCCGGCGTGCGCCTTGAGCTGTGCAGTTAGGGACGAGATCGTAGTGACGAGGCGGAGGTATTCACTAGCGGAACTCGTACCACGGAGACGAGCGAAGTAGGAGTCTATGAAGGCGAGCAGTGCTTGGGCGAATTTCCCGACGGCACCATATATGTTGAGGCCGAAAGGGTGAAACAAATCGTTTTGATCCGTAAGTAGTGACAGGGTCACGCTTCTCAACAATACTCGTCTACCCAGCGCAACTTTGACGAATACAAAGCTTGAGCTGATATCGAGAGGTGTAACAAGGTCTAGATAAGAAGCTGAAAATGTAATTAAGGTTATTAACGAGGAAGCTTTGGGCGGAATTGAAGATGCGTTGAAGTCAGTCCAAGATCCCAAGAAAGGAGTTTCGATTCGCCGCACATCTTCAGAAGCCGACAAGTACCGTTCCGCATTTTATGCTCTTCATGCGAAAGTTTGCAAGGCTACTGAGATCCTCTCTAACTCCTCCTCTGATTTGTCGAAAAATTTAGACAGTGAAGTGGATATTAAGGACCCTGTTGAAGCTATTAAAAATGCAAACGAGAGGCCGTGCAAATTTGATTTGCATGATGCTGTAGAAGTACTGGGGAATCTCACGATTTTTTCAGTTCTTCAGCCGGCATGGACAGGAAGCAAGTCGATCGTATTGCGGCTAAGAATGTTCAAAAAGCCCTGTTTGCGGTCAAGAACGCGATGAATCGAGATTCTTCATCAGTCTACTCTCGATGGCCCTGAGGATCTCCTCATTATTACACCTAACGTCAGGAACTTGTCCAAGTCGCAGATCGTGCTGCAGACCTACGGCGAGGTCATCTCTACTTATGTCCCTCAAGCCGTTCGGACGTACCTTCTTGTACTCCCATCAAAGATCACATCTTTCGGAGCATTCTTCTCAACCTTTCGTTCTTTGTACTCTTCCAATGGAGGGAGTAGAGTAATAACGAAGGAGAAGATGTCTGACAGGAAGGTCGCAAAGATATTTGCTCTTAAGCTAAACGGATACTCTCAACTCCACTATGATGACATGATCGAGATACACAACAGATCCCGAGTAATAACTCCTCTACTCCAGCAGGCGCTGAAGTCTGCATAAGATAAGTGTTCGGTATGTAAGCGCACCGGTAGGCCGGCTCGTATGAAGAAGTTGTCGATGATTCGTGTGTTGACGACCTTCAATCATCACGTCCAAATCGCTTTTTTGTTCGTATCTGGAATGAAGAATAACCGACATTGCCCATGGTCGATGTCGCCTCTGCTTATTCAGTCGTAACTTTTACAGAATAAAGAGCAATACCAGACCCTTCTAATCATCACAGTGCCGCACTCAACACCCTTGGTGATCCTCAGGAAGTCGCTGACATGTTCCCTGATTTCGCGTTCTGGTCTGAGTATCCACGTCGCAAAACATTTTACAGTTCCCAGCAGTGTTCAGAACTGCCCCTAATGGATATCAGCGAGGCTGTCTTTGAGAATTCAAACGCGTTTATTGCTGGAAAAACGCCTCTTGATCTCACTCAATCATATGATCCACCTCAATTGTCCAAGGATATTGTGACTACAATAGTACTGTACGACGGTACTAGCCAAGCTTGGCTGCGTAGCTGTGGGCCCACCCAGGGGGGTGGGGGTCTGGTTCGGTTGATCGTCTAAACTTTAGATATTTAAGGACTGTTCTGAGGAGTTCTTGCTCAACAGGAGCAAGAATTCCTCAGAACAGTAGCAAGAACACCTCAGAACAGTAGCAAGAACACCTCAAAACAGTAGCAAGAACTCTTCAGAACGGTCCTGGCCCTAAATATAGTGGTAGGATAGCCTGGTTTGGCACAGGAGATTGAGGTCGTTGAGGAAATGGCAGGAGGGCGGCGGGTATTGGAGCGGGTGAGGAGGGCATTCCAGACATCAGTTATAAATGGAGCCCAGCGGGCTAGCCCGGTAATAGCTACATATTTAGTCGAGATAACAGTAAGATGATTCTTATCAAAATATAGTTACTGATATTTCGATTATAATCGAGATAACAGTAACTGGATGCTTTCCAAAACGGTCAAAGTGATGGGTTCTTAACCCCATTGGAGCCGTTTCTTGGGAAGAAGCTTGTGAGGCCCCGGGCAGCTCTCATACGCTTCACCCGTGAAAGAAGTTGGCTGAATTAATGTTGCAATTACCTTACATCGGGGCTTATGAATCATCCGGAATTCTGGATGATACATAAGCCCCAATTATATAGTTCGACAGGGTAATTCTCTTAAGTTGTCCTCTCACGAGCTACTGGCTATGCCTAGGAGCTCGCGAGCTTGAGATGTGCACATAATTTCACAGTGTGGAATTATGTACCCAGAAGCTCGTCGGATGCATGGGTGAAAACAATCAGAACTTGAAGTATCTTGGGCTTATGTCCATGAAGAAGATTATTAAAGTCTCAGACTATCCCAATGTGCTATAGGGGATACCTTGGGAAGTTTACACATGAGTACTACTATTTACCAGATATACTATATCTGGTTATATCTCAATGTCGGTACGCTAGTTTGTACACATACAGTATGCTGTAGCATGCAGTAAGAAACAAGAGAACTCGTTGACCCCGTTATCAACAAATATCTATACGAAAACCTCTCTACAAGTGCTGCAACACTCTAAATGGAGTATATTTGCGGCTTGGGGGCGAAGGTGCTTAGATCATGTGATGTTGTTCTGATTAGAAAACCTACAAACGGACCTTATAGGAGATATATATACGGAGACCTGGTCGAGCCTTTGCTGTTGATGTTAATCGGTTCAACGTTTTACTGACACCGGCTAGAGGCTGTTGTGATCTACAGTACAAGGGGACTTTGAGGCCAATGACGAGGAACTACGTAAAACAGGGGCAGAAGAACTAAGTAAACAAGGAAATAAAAGGGTGAGCACAGGAAGAAGTTATGTAGACAGATGGGACAGAAAAGGAGTGAGGAAAAGCTTTCTAGAACTTGAGAGGAACTTTTGCTGGTTGTGGCGGAGATATTTCTAGCTCATTGTCATAGCTTCGTTGAGTTTGAGATGATAAAAGTTCCGCTGTAAACATTACCGGCAACGTCTGACGTAAATATTTTTTATAAATATTTAAACAATAAATTTCACAGCAAGCAGTGGCTGTAATTCCGTAGCCAAATTACTGCTTACATACGTTTTTACAAAAAAAAATGCTATAATGGCACGTAATGGCAGTGCTTAAATTCTGGACCTCGTCAGATCCCACTCCTCACACACTTTATTGACTCCGAGGACGTTCATGATCCTCGAAAACTACCACAGTCGACTCAGTATTCAGTAAGGTACCGTTTCGTAGGCATTGTTCAATGCCTAAGAAATCCCTTGGATGAACTCCCTGTACGACAATAAAAGAGTGAAAAACGCTCTTGCAATAAGTGGAGTTGAGAAACGAACCTCACAATGGCTTGGGGACAATATTGGTGGGAGACAAATGTCGACTGATGATGTTGACATTAGCAAAAATCTAACCGTTGTAGTCACACGTCTCAGAGTGGATACTCCGTGGAGAAATGACACCACTAGATACAATGAATATAATGTGCCTCATAACCATGCTCTTCAAGAGATTGAGAATTGTAACGTGTATCGAAAAGTGCAGCTGGATGAATTTGAATAAAACGATGAATACATCCAGCCTTTCAGAGCGATTAATGGCCAGAAGGATTCAATTCAAACTCCATCATTGCGTAATGATGGATCTGGTCGGGTAGTTCGTTCGCTGTAGTGAAACACTATGATGGAATGACCTAACTTGGACTTTCTTGAGAAAAGATTGAGAACATGGAAGAACCACGTTTCTCTACTGGGTTTGACGTTGATTTCTGGAAAGGTGCGCTACACCGTTGACCATTATAACCATGTGAAAGACGTATTTGATTTTGAATACAATGATACATTGGACGACTGCTTATCAGAAACCGCTGATACTGACAAGAAAACTGATTGTTACAAATGTTCAGATACTGAAGATGAACCAGGACACCACCAACAACAACTACCCAACTGCGAGAAAATCGTTCGCGTTCGGACAACCCTCTCAAGCATTGCCTTCCGAGAAGTCCTCTGCACACGTTTGTAATACCTAATGATCGAACAGATTCTATATCTGATTCTAACTTTACTGGATCAGACGACCAAAATGATACGCAGGAAATCCCTAGAGTCCGCGCAAATGAAGTTGATCCTCGTAACAGTGATATTCCCGTAAGAATTCGTAGGTCCTCTTTTTGGGCGGTTGTCGATATTCCGAACCCAGTTTTATTGGCAATGATGTTTCCAAATGAGCTGTCTGAATCTCCCTGTGTAGGGGATACACTACCTCAGTCATCTGCGGAACTAAAACCAATGGTCACGAGTAGAGAAGCCATTGTTCTTACTACGAACACAATTTATGCTAACAAGGCAGGTTCACAGAATTAGGTATTGTTCAGGATGCATATCACTGAGCGTGCAAGGGAAAATAACAATCATGCAGTCGGTATACGCTATGTTCTCTGGGAAGATAACTACACTATGAAAGCGACTATGCGCGTAACTTGGATGGTTGGAGGAATCGAGAAGGTGACAAGACATGTTGGTACAATTCTCAGAAACAGTTACATCCCGAGACAAGAGAAGGACGTTATCAAGTTCTTAGTACATTGTAATTTCCTGTGTGGGCTTTCAAATGTATCCAATGAGAATTTAATTGTCGCGGGAAACGACTTGAAACCTGTAGATCTTTGTACTTTGCCCTGTGGAACACTAACAGAAGGTCATAACCCGGTGTTATTGTCGTCGTGGTATTGGTTAATTCGTTCTGGAGATGCTCTCTTGGCACATATTTTAGGGTGATTCTCTGGTTTTAGTGGGATATTTCAGAAGAGTTTGTCACCATTTTGTCCCAGCAGAATTTAATGAAGGTTATGGCAACACAAAATTCTGGAAACAAATGTCGTAAGGATCAAACTGGACCACGCAAATATGTTGAAACTGAGAGAAGTAGTCGAGGAAAATTGACTGATGGACTCCGTATTTCGTCTATCGCTTCTTTCTGTACACAAACGACTTTAATCCGTTCTCAATTTTTTATCCTCAAGGTTCAGCTGGTGTAATATATATTTCGCTGACAGTAATTCCACCAGAATGCAGAAGTAGTTGCAATTCTATACGGTAATATCTCTGGCTTCTCCAGTGATCTCGAGTAGTCATGTACTTTTACATATAATTGATGATATTGTAGACGGTACCGTCATTGGTATCAACAGTTCTCTTGCAGATGGTACCTTGTGCACGATATTTCTCGATGTAGTCGGATTCATTGGAGACTATCCGGCAGCTTCCCGTACAATCGATGTTATACGGGACAATGCAAGTAGTCCGTGTACCCCATGCTCGTTTCGGACATTATCTAAGCATCTCACGGCGTCATCAAGATATGGTTACACAACTACTGTGCATGGTAGAAATTCTTCATTCTTTCGTTCTAGGGAACGACATTGGCTTCTTCCTAAGAGTAACATTCGCAGTGAAGACTGAAAATATCTAGGAATGTTAGATAATCGGACATTTTCTGCACAGAAAAGTCAAAATTGTTCATCTTGCAACCTCTTTATATGATGTCAGAGATTAAGTGCCACTCAATACACATAACAAAATGGTCGTCACTCCTCTTTTCAATCCATATCACTCTAATTTTGTTGCACCTGACCATCTTCTCGTGGGTCTAGCAGCTGACGTTTTGACCTGTACTTATCGAGCACTCGACGATTAAAGGTCAAAATTATTGGTGAATGTGGAAATTGTAGATAATTTAAGACCTAATGGGATCATGCGACAACGGAGGGATTTTAACGAGGGAACCAATTCTTGGATCAGTATGAAATTTTCAAGTGGTTTTTCAGGGTTCGCAGTTTCATCCCCTGTGTTTAGGCAGGTCACATTGTGTACCCATGGAGATAGTTTTATTGAAAGGTGCATTTTCTGCATGGAAAAGCTTCAAAAGTTTATATCGTACACTTATTGGTGCCCTGGGAGTGACATTGATGGCAAGGAATGTGCAGATTTTGTCTCAGGGCGTTATCGTGGGAATTTTATTGACGAATTACGATTATTTTCCAAGGAATATGTGAAGTCAGGTGAAAAACTCTGGTCAGAGTCAGAACTGGCAAGGAAACATCTAGAAAAACCAAACCTACACAGACTGACTGAGCTATATGAAATCTCTGTACCCACCCTTTTGCACTTTCGTGAATTTATGGAGCTTGTCTTTGAAATTAGGCATCAACCTTTGAAGAGATGTATAGCGAGGAGTAATAATAAGAACGCCCACATAGTTGCAGTTGAACGTTGCCTCTTAAATGATTGGCAAGGTTGAATTACAGCATTGCATGAAATTTCAATAAATGCTAAAGAGGACGCTACCTGGGTGTATAGTAAGTCTTTAAGAAAAATGTTTCTTGGTCCCCAGGCAGATCTTTAGAAGATTCAGTGAACAAAGAGTTTATATACAGGATAGATGATTTCATTTCGCGTCTTTGTAAAAGGTCTCTGGTAAGGAGATGGAAGTATGACCCTCGCACGAAAGCTTTCAGATTCACAACAGTTGTTGAGTGGGTATCGAGATCACATGTCGCATCCAAGTAAGAATATAGCAGCCTTTATTCTGTATCGTTATCATTTGACTATATCCTCCAGTACATATCAACTTAATACGACCGTGCGCATCCTCCTCTAGATGAGAATATGACTATAACTTTTATAAGTTTTTTCATGCAGGCAAGACGAGTTCATCGTACCTTAGATGGAATCTGGGAATGGAAAACGTCCCAGCTCAATGTCCTTGAACCCAGAACCGTCTTTAAGGCCTTGTTACCACCGTATCCACACTCTCACTTTCTGATCTGTCCTGATTCTATGTGCATAGAATATGGGCGATATGGATTGGTTCCATCTTTCTTCGCCATAATTTGTTTTGTTCAAAGACGGGACCATCTTCTCTATGCAGTCTGCGTAAGGATCATAGTTACTCACTAGGAAAGTCCAAACAGCCTAGGGATAGGGCGTATCATCTGGGTCTTTGTCAGCACTGATCAGATCCAACTGTTACAGATGGCAAACAAAGTGAGAAGGTTTGGATTGTATCACTGTTACATTTTTTACAAAGATGCAAAGCATCAATGTAAGGTGATTTCAGAAGGAGAAGTGGACCGCACGGCTTTAATGCTTCAATGGCGGTGACATGATGATCCAACGCAGACCATAAGTATATCCTCCTAGAACGGCATGAATGTTTATTCAAAGAAAAATATTCATGACCATAACCATACATATGAGAGTGTTTGCCTCCATCTCAGCTGTCGGTATTTTTATATATTACGGTAGTCAGTAAAGGATCCCGATATCATATGAACCGCACTCCAACAGCAACGGACGGGACAATGGTGTGATCTTCTTCTTCTAAATCATTCGAACGGGCTTCTATTTTTTCTTCTTCAATATTGCGTTGGGGAATTGAACTGAACTCCTTCCCACACAGTCAAAGACATTTTTGCTGTAGTAGGCTATATCGTGCCGAATGTCCGGGCAAAAACGTCCCAAGAGTACAATCCGGACCAGACGTTCGTGCGCCGCCGCATTGGACGATCTCACGGTTTAATATCGGGTGTAATCGCAGCGTGCAATTGCATCCCTTACCAAGCCCGAAACACTATTGCAACTGCAAATATCGTGAGGAAGGAATCTCTACTCAATCGCTTCATCACGTCTATTGAGGTTTTTTGCGCAAGCTCTCTCAAGTAGTTCGCTTCCACATCTATGGTGTTTATCTTCCTCCTCAGAATCTTTATATCGCCACCATGCTTTCGAGCTTTCACATATATCTAGAGTACCGTGACAGGCTTTTCTGCAGTTAGAACAAAATCTTTCCTCTCGACCAACAGTGCTTCGAATATTGTCTTGTTACTCAAGTCGGCCTCTTTACATAGCTCTTCATACGATGTCTCATGTGCGTCTGCATTACTTGCATATTATTGGAACAGTATATCTTCTGTACAGTCATCCAGAATGGAGTTTTACACATCAAATGAAACTTCAACACTTGTGTGGTCAATAGGAGGTCTGTGCAGGCTTCAATTGTCGAACAAAAACCATCGTCGGAGTAGAACGACATCTTTACATTCTCCCAAGCTTTGTGGATATGAGCCCCAAAAAGGCGATACACCGATTTCGCCGCATGCACTGCGATGTCAGGTGGTGAGGAATCTTCTCATTTCCTCTCAGTTTTTTCCCAAGCCCTTTTGTTCTCCAACAACATGCGAGCGCAGATGATATGGTTGGTGCCGACATGGTTCATCTGCAACCACTCGGGCCGATGGACAAGTCCACCACTTTCATTTGTTTCAGCAGACTTTATCCCCTTAACAAGATCACCGTTTGCTTTCGCAGATAAAGTCTCGTTGTAATAAGATTCCGCGTTCTCACCCTCTTCTAAAAGGTTACAGCATGAGTTCCTTTGTAGCTTGTACAATGTATTTGAGACTACCCCGGACTTAAACTCCGAGTATTCTTTCCCAAATTACTTCGCGATACATAATCTTTCCATCAGAACTCTGCAAGCTGAAGTGAAGTACAATGAAGCTGTTCCAATGTTTTGAAGTAGGCGGATGTAGCTTCCGGATCGAAAATGCTTCTGAAACAGCATCGGGATATCGCAAGGTAATACAATGGAGAAGACAGTTGTGCTCAACACACTGTCTGCATGTTGAACATACTTATCAAGGAGGGCTGTCCACTTGCTCCCGGATGTGGGTTTCGCCGAAAGCTTTCCATTCGTTCTTGTGCATGAGATATATTCTCCATTTCCCTTTCAAATTTAGCAAAAATCCACGACATGGGATCAATTACTTTCATAAGCTCGGAGATAAAGACATTCATGTCTTTCTTTACCGATGCCACCACTTAAAGTTTAACTGATCGTATCATGTCACGAAGACTTCCAGAGTCAATATCATAACTTTGGTTCCAGTCCCCTATATATTGATTCTGCTCGTTAGTGCTAACAAACAGGGGCGTTGATATGGAGGGAACATTGAGTCTATGCATTTTAGTCTTTTGAGGCGACAAGATGTCGTCGTTTGAGTATGAGCTCACGCCAGGAGAATTTCCTCTCATCGTACTTCCCAAATGACTGATGGGACTTCCCTCACCTTCCGAAAACTGTTCCAAGTCAGAGAACATTCCGCTTTGCTCACTTGATTTCCTCGGTAGATTGAGTGATGGGTCGGAGTTCGGTTTCTGTATCCACCACCTGTCGCGGCCGCCGCCAAAACATCTAGATGATATTTGGGGGAAGGGAGTCCTCTTCTGAATCCAACGGAGCTTGAATATTTGACTTTGCCAGAGTGATCGTGAGCTGTGCAGCTTTGGGCACTCTGGATTTTGCCATCTGCTTCTTATACGACTGCACCCTCTCTGCCGTTGTGCGACGCCTTGTAAACTTTTTTTTCGTAGACGCCATTTTCCTCTCAATTATATCGAGAAAGCAAGCTCTTTGCGGAAAGGGAAGGTATTCTAATCAATGCGCTGTGAGAGGAAGATAGGACAGTTTTGGGGCAGTTGTAAAAGGCACTGCACACTGCAACACGAAGCAATATTTGAGCTGGTTGCACTCTGGGTGCTTCTGATCCTACACGTGGGTTTGGAAATCTCGATGCAATCTTCTCCTAGGTTTCCACAGACCGTCCCGCAGATATGACATTTCGGCGTAAGATACGAATTAAAAACATACAATTCTGAACATTTTTTCACCATCTGTCTTCGCTAGTTAATTTCTGGGTGATATATCATTCGTTTGATTTCAACTCGAATTCAACACAGAATCCTTCACTTCTCCAGTCTTGTTTTCGGTTCTCGTGCTCAACTACTGGCATTTCGCGGGAACGTTATTGAGGTTTCGTGGGAAGATTCTACGTCATAGAAATGAATGTTCTCTCGTGCGTGAGTACCATTCATCTCCATTTCCTTGTCATCGGGAAATCTTATGGACGTACCTTTCACTGTAATGCGACGGGCCATACTCAAAATCAGACGCTCGCGAGTTGAAATAGACGCTTCTCAATATTTGGAATTCATTCCGAAGAGACATGACATCATCAAAGTTCTATGGCGAATGGACAATATTCCCAAATCGCCTTTGATGTGGTGCAGTGCGGATGTGCTTTTTGTTGAGGAGTGCTCTCAATCAACAGAAATTGGTAGGGGCGTCATCCAATATCCTGAAAACAACAACTAGAAGTCGCAAGTTGACAATTTTGAATTACTCCCAGGTCATCTCGTTCAGATCACGAGATTGAATCAGATGACGACGTTAGCGACAAAGATAAGCTTTCTTGGAGATTTGCGAATGCGCCATTCTCAACTCTACAAGAGATAAGCCTTTCTTTCATGACAGACTACAGTGTGATCTTGATAAGGAGGGTGATCATGAATGGAAAAGACGTCCCTCCCCGATCCGCAAGCCAGGTTCCAGACATTACGTTGTGGAGAGGGAGTTGAAGAAAGTAAGGATTGCATATTTCTATGGTTGTTCAGGCAGATTCAATGAGAGCTGAACTGGATATGGTCAAAGGTCGTCTGGTAGCGCTTAGGAACAGTCAGAATAGGAGATTTTTGGAACTGAAAATTGGAAATATGGTGTTATCACAATTGAAATGAGCGCTTATCATGCGATGAGAAAAACCAGTCAGACGGGTGAGTGTGGACCACAAGGTAGGGAAACATGAAACTGTTCTACTTGAGGATTTATATCTCATCGGTTGCTTGAAAATCAAAGTTCCTTGTGACTTTGCCGAGTTTTCTGGAGTTGCACACGCAATCCGGAAAATGTCCCTTCCGAAGGTGGTGCAATTTTCTATCTCGGTTTTTCAGATACGCAATTCCCGTCAGAGCTAAGAACTCACTTCTCTATCAAATTTGCCACGTTCAGTGGCCTATTTGATACGATGTGCATTACATCACATTCCGACAGACTCATAATGTTGCGGAAGTGCGGACGCGCAAACGAAGGTGACATATTGAGAATATTAGGAAGTGTCACAAGCTACATCCGAACGACGGACCCATTATCTCTGTTTATCGGAGCCACCATCACACTGACTATATCCTGAGCATTGATGATTGTCAATTAGGGCATATCGAGGGAATTTTTATGGATTGTATTGGAGTTATAAATGTTTTGGAAGAACTATTTGGTTCTGACCTAGAGGATGGAGATTGCGCGGTATATATATATATTATCCCGAGAGTATCTACCGTTAGTCTTCCTTGTCCGCATAATTAACTTGAAATTATTAAATGAAATATTTAATATGTGTGATTGGGATTTTAGGGCTATTCAAAAAGTATTTATGAGCCAAGTAAGCCGCTTCCCTAGGGGAGGTCAAGAGAGTTGACAGAAAAATTCAAGTCGAGACAAAAATATATGAGAAGTTGAAAGTCAACACCTGACGTTAGTAGTGTTTCCGTTACGTTGTAGATTGCACACAAGTAGCAAACCCTGCCACTCTAATCTCATTATAGCCCTTTGAATCTCCGTCCTTATCCACCCTGCCGTGTTCCCAGAACTATACTACAGTAGCATTTTTGTCGCTTGCAACACCTCCATCCTGCGATAATTAGTACTCAGAATCTCATCGTCGCCGGTTTTTTTCCTATCACTTTCAAAATGTTTTGCGAAATATATGGAATTTCGGCGACTGCTGGATATTTGGTTTCCTCTCCAGCCTCACTTCGGGACCCTCTCCCCGCTCCTCTCGACCTCCGAATCTAACTTTACATCGTAAGTGCATGCGGTCTCGACCACCTTGGAATCCCTTCAGATGTCACAAAACACATATTGGCTCCCAGTCTCAGGTCCCTCAGGGCTTTAGGAATGGGTTACGCGGCCGCCATTCTCGTAGAATGTGCGTAAAAAGAACACTAGGAGAAGTCTATCTACATCACAATATTCTTCTCCTCCCTGTCGGCATTGACGTGTACTAGGCGGCAGGCGACGAGAGTCATAGGTTCTTCCAACCTCTCGTCACTCATGCCGCATCACGTCGTAACACCTTCCTCCACTAGGAGATCCAAGAATTCTCTACGCGCTTTGCCTCCCGATTGCTGGGAATGAATGTTCGTGAGATCCTTACAAGCCGCATCTCTCAGCATCTTGCATTCTATCCCCGCCCTCCGCACGCAAATGCTTTTCTGTCCATTACAGGTTGTCCCTCCTGTATTATACCATTTACTGTACTGTACTTGACTATATACTGCACCATGGTTCCGGAGGTTTCACGGTAAGCTTGTAATACGTAGAATCATTTATTCAATCTTATATCAGTGCAATGATCATCTTTTAAACCACGATTTAGATCGAAAAATTCTGCACCTCAGTGTTGCAGTACTCTAACTGCACAAAGGACGACCGCTGGCTTCTGAGTCACCTGTTCGGCTGGCTCCGACCCCTCGCCGAGGAGACACACAAAAAAGACACCAGAGTCACAAATAGGTCACCCAAAGGCGAGTTTCGGGACGGCGTGGAGTGCAAAAAGTGTCCGAACATTTTATGCATCGGATGAGGCTGACACAAACCGTTAAAGAGCACCATAACAAATTTCGTAGGCTTCAGCTTGCAAGAGGTGAAGAATAAAGCGTAGGACGTGGGTAGTATTCGAAAGAAGAAGAAAAAGTGAGGGCGGGGGAATAGCGGGGAAGTAATTGGAACCAAGAACGAAACCCGACACGGAAGCAGGATTGGAATCTCTTCTTTCGATGACATATTATTTATCATTCATGTTTGCGCAACACTCGGGAAGCGGAAAAAGTTAGAGTATGTTGGAATTAGAGAGGGTGGGGTGGGGACTAAGCAGCGCCTACAAGCGGGACAGGTGGGGCAAGATTTGGCGGTGATGCGATAGAATTAAACGTGGGAGATTTCTGGTCGCGTCGGTAGTGCAACACCATCAGCTTCTGTTAGAGAAGTGATATGCGATGGAGATTACTAGGTGAGATCGGGGGTGAAGGGAGAGGAAGTGGGGGATGAGAACTATCAAACGAGAGATCTTGACAGAGAATAAACTACACCAAAGACTGTGATAGGGGTAAATCGTCGGGAGAAGAGATACTTAGAACCAACTACCCCAAGACGGAGGTGTTGCGAGCGACAAAAGTGCTACCGTGGTATAGTTGAACAAATAAAAAGGAGTGTATATGGGAGAGAGTTGAGAGGGCTACAAGCAAGTATAAAAGGGGCAGGGTCTACCACTGATGCTCTGCGACCAGCTTAGGAAAAAGTTTTCTAGGGTCTGAAGTTGACTCTCAACTTCCTACTACTCGGAGCTTGACCTGAAGTTGTCTGCCAACTTGCTTGACCTCTCAAGGAGGAAGCACTTTACTCAGCTTATATAGACCTTTCGGCTAATCCTAAAGTCTCAATCAAACATACTAAATACCATAAAACGCATTCACGGGAATCGTGTGAACCAGAGAGACCATTAGAAGATATTTCCTCAAGGTAAATATCTAGGTGCCATACCCATGCCAGCCACCCATCGGCCAGGGGTGGGAATTGATGTGGCCATTATATAGACCTTTCAGAGTCACTCGTAGTATCACCCACAACCTAGAACTGTACTGACATCCACTATGACAGCGTGTCCTAAAATAAAAAATCAACCGATGAATTTGCCACACTCACCCAAATTAAAAATATCTTGCAAATTCAAAAACTGTAAAAATATCTTCCCAGTTCCAATACTGTATACAATTATGGTCCTCATCTAAATTTTTTCGTGTGCGAATTTGCGCACATCACGCCCTCCCGCTCAAGACGAACGTCCCGGCTCGTCACTGCTCTTGTTGTTCTTGTGGGAGTTCTATCCATTCATCAGGGAGAGTATAGGGTTCACTATAAGGATATGGTAGTAGCTCATTTCCAATATGATGAGAGAGTGTGTACCGTGCGATGACCGGCTCATCTCCTTGGTCAAGAGTTTCGTAGATTCGGCGTATGGTTTCATAGTGTTCTCTAATGAGCTCCTCCCGTTTCACTTCTCCAAACCTTCCAAATGTGAGGTAGTAAACGTAGTATGCAAACTTTTCTGGCAACGGGTCCAGAAACGGGTATCTGAAGGAGAAAAAAACTCGCAACATAAGGACTGAGTCCTCACGAGTAAGGTGCGCCCCGTGAATGGTCTGGAAGCACATGCAAATACTAATTGCAAAAAAGGAAATTACTTCTGCTTCTCGTGGGTCCTCTGTCATTTCGCGAAGCCAACGTCTAATTGGTAGCCGTCCAATAATTAAGGATGCATAGTTTCCCCTGGGAGACTAGGCGGTGTTTGAGGCGATCTTCTTGGCGATCTTCCTCGCTGCTCCCGACGCCTTGCCCTCTTCGATGATCCGCCCCGATCACTTGATGGTCCAGCTCGTATCATCATCACGGCCTCGGGAGGATCCTGGTCTTCGGCTGAGGTTGTGTTTCTGAGCGGAGCAACGTAAGGTTCCCATAGAGGATATGGGACCAGTCGATATTCCATATCAGGGGGCAAGCTGTAACCTCTCAGTCGCACATCTTGGTTGTTCTTAAGAAATACGTAAACTGGACGGATAATGTTCAGATATGTTTGCGACAAGTCTCCGATAGCTACCATTCCATACCTTCCTATAGAGTAATGATATATGACTTCCACAAACTCTGGACCTGCTTCCGTGAACCTTCCGTTTTGGAATGAGAATAGAATCTGATCAATAGTCGGAAATCTTCTTGAGGTAGCAATGGTCCGTTCAACGTACGAAAACATAGGCATATATTAATGTAGAAATGGACGATTACGTGGAGTTCGTAGTAGTCACGCGTAATCGAGATGATCCATTCCCAGGCCCTTTTTCCTCCCATAGGAATCATTCTATAGTTAAAGATGAGTATGCCCCGTGGTTGCGCATAGTCCTGTGTGAGAAGGAATTCTTCAGGCCTCTGATGGTAAGGGACTAGACGACGTGCATGGATGGCCCTCCTTGATCTCTTCCCTGAGCTTGAACATAGCTTATAGTGCGGGTGTCTTTCCTCCGTGACGACGCAAGGATTCGAGTACTTTGTTTGGAAGGCCGGCCACTTCACAGCCTGCTGCATTGCTTTCCCATGTACTACAAGTACTTTAGAGCCGACTGGAAAGTTTGGACTGGAGGCTCTTCATTCTTATTTCTTGTCTGTGTTAGCGCGCGGTGTGATCTCCAGCCTTCAGTGGCCAGTAGTTCGACTTCTCTACTCTCTTCATCGATAATATTTGTTTCCATGTCTCTCTGTAACATTCTAGGAGCCCTTCCGTACATTAGCTCGAATGGTGACCGTCCGCTTCTTCCTCTTCTTCGACGATAGCCGTATAACACTTTTGGTAAGGCATCTTCCCACTGGATTTCATTCTCGACATAGTTTTCGATATTGCTCGTTTGATGGTTCCAACCATCCTCTCCGCTTTACCGTTTGACATAGGAGCGTATGCGAGAACTGTCTTCAACTGAATCCCTTTCTCTTCCAAGAAACGAAGCAGTGAAGTTGCAGTAAAACAAAGGGCGTTATCTGAGATGATCCTTTTTGGAAGACCAAACGGTTCAATTATTTCTTTTTCGATGAATCTCAGGACCACCTCAGCATTGGCCTCCTCAACTGCAACTGCTATTGGCCATCCAGTAAGATGTTCCACCCCTATAAGGAGGTATTTGTTTCCGGAAGAGGTTTCCTTGAATGGGCCGGCAAAGTCAATTGAGAAGGTTTCAAAGAGAGCGGAAACTGGAAGCTTAGGTTGTCTTATACTTTCGTATCGGAGTGAATTTTTGACAGTTGTCACAGCTTTTCACGAAATTATAGACGTCCTTATGGATACTGGGCCACCAGAATCTCTCCGTAATGAATTTTTTGGTTGTTTCGAGATCCCAATGCCCTAACTCATCATGAAAAGTCCTCAAGATCTTGATTCTTTCTTTCAAAGGGGCCACTAGTCGAGGACCGGCTTTGTGTGTCGGAAGAGTTTCCCATTCCATAGTGTAAAAGCCTTTTGATTCCTACGTACCCAATTTCTGTGTTCAATATCAACCTTTCTCATTTCTAGTCCATCCAGGAATTTAATTAGTCCGTCAATATTAGCTTCGTACTCGTTATTGTTCGGCACTTGCACCTCGGCAACTCCGACGATGTTCTCGGAAGCTTTTTCATTTGGAATCAGTGGATCCCTCAAGCGGGATAGGTAGTCGGCAGGCTGATTATTGCGTCCGGGCCTATACACAATTTCAAACCGATATTCTGCGAAAATGTCGAGCCATCGGGCCAAGCGGTGATGTACATCTTTCTTTTGGAATGCTGTCTTAAGTGCCTGGTGATCAGTTATCAAGACAAATTTCTCGAGTGATAAAAGGTATACGCGAAACTTTTTCAGTGCGAAGACAACAGCGAGCGCTTCTTTTTCGCAGACTGAGTATCTCCTTTCCGCATCATTCAGAGTGCGACTTGCGAATTGAACCGGGTGTAGTCTTCCGTTTTCATCTTTTTGGGACAAAACGGCACCCAAAGACCGTTCTGAGGCATCTGTCTCCACAACAAATGGTCTCTTGAAATCTGGATACATGAGCACTGGGGGACACATAGCTTATCTTTAAGCTCTTCAAATGCGGTTTGCATTTCCTTGTTCCATAAAATTTTCCGTTCTTTGTTGTGCTGGCATGTAACGGTGCTGCAGTCTTGGCGAAATCTTTGATAAATCTCCTGTAATATGAGGCCAGTCCTAAGAAGCTTCGAACCTCCGTCTTTGAAGCGGGCCTTGGTGCCAACTTGATTTTTTTCGTTTTCTCTGGATCCACTTTAATTCCCTCTTGATCGACGATATGACCGAGTAATTGGATAGACGTTTTCGCAAAGAAGCATTTGCTTAACTTAATTTTCAGGCTGTACGCAGCTATTTTCTCCACCACAGTCTTGACATGCGATATGTGCTGATCCAAGGTTTTGAGAATATCACTACATCATCGATATAAACTCTTGCAAATGGAAGTCCTTTCAAAACCTCGTTCATCATTCTTTGGAATGTAGCTGGGCATTCATGAGACCAAAAGGCATCACTTCGAACCTGAATGTACCGGCTTTGCTGGTAAAAGTTGTTTTTTCCTTACATTTTTCATCTAATGGAATCTGCCAATAACCAGTGTAAAGATCAATTGAGGTGAAGTATCTCCCGTCCTTCAAGTCCTCGAGGATCTCCTCCATGTTCGGAATCGGAAATCGATCGGGTATCATTCTCTGGTTCAGTTGTCGGTAATCGACGCAAAAGCGAAGTTTCCATCCTTCTTTGGTGCTACCACAACTGGAAATGACCATGGGGATGAAACTGGCCGAATAATATCATTTTCCAGCATACTTGTAACATTCTCTGAGATAAATTGGTCATATTTTGGCGGTTGACGTCTAGGCCTGTGGTAAATTGGTTGAGTATCGGTAAGTTCAAATGAGTGAGTGACCGGTACACTTGCTTGTCTTAGATCGAACGCTCCATGCAATTACTTCGGAAGATGTTAAATGTCGGATATTTTCATTGAGGCGGGGCTGAAGGTGCTGTACTTTTCTTGAATTTCTGCCATTTGGTCTTCTTCTTGAGCCTCTCCCTCCAAATTTTGAAGGACCTCTTCCGGCGTGCTCACATCTTCAGATATGGAATTCGATATATTCCTGTTTTCCTTGCAATTTTAATCTTCTTTCATGCTCCGAATTCCGTCCTTTGATTCGATATTATCGCAAAAAGAAACACATTCAGGTGTCACCTACCCTAGAATTCCAGTTTCATCTGTTTCAAACCCAGAATCATAATCATCCCATGCCATGTTCAGTATCCCCCGAGCGTACCCTTCTCCACTTCCGAAAGTGTTGGTTGTTTCGGAATCTTCGCTGTCATAGCTAGAAGTGAAATCTTCACTGTCCGTTTCTTTCAAATCTACCGGATGTGTGCTTTTGTCGAAATCCAGGGGCATCTTCACGGTTCTGCCGTCAACATTAACTGAAACGATTTGGTTGCCCAAGTCAATGCAGGTCCCTAGTCTTTCCATGGTAGGCAGCCAATGATTGCATCGAAAGGGAGATCAGGCATGACAAGAAAGTCTAAATCAACTTTAGAGTCCCCAAAGAACACGGAAACCTTGTCAACAGTGCCCATGCATTTTGATACGGTTCCATCCGCCACAGTTATTCTTCGAGTAGTTGGAATAATTTCAAGACCTAGATCTGTCACCAAAGTTTCTGAAATAAGGTTTGGAACAGCGCCCGAATCGAAAAGAGCTTGGGTTTGCATTCCCAATACTTTGACTGGTACTAGTTTAAGACGTCTTGGTGCTGTCGAGGCCGATTGAAGAAACAGTTTCTTACCCTTAGCGGACTTATTAGACCTGATAATTTTTTTGAGTTCTTTCTCGCGTCCTCTGCGTCGCCCCTCAAAAGTTGACCAAACGTTATCCCAGTTGGGGCCGATGCAAGCTCAGCCACCAAATTGTACTTCTTCACATATTCTAGTACGTCCTTCGGGATACTCTTAAATTTCTTACTCTTTCTCGTCTTCTTTGATCAAGCCTCTTGGTTCGAGGAGGTACAGGTGCTGGGATATGCTCCAGCATTCCATAATCTAGCCTAGGTTTCTTCGATAAAACGTTCCCTTCCCCATCCCTTTTTGTCACATTGACTTGACTGATTTCTTCAGCGATGGATACGTTACCGGCATCCGTCAACTTGTGATCCTTTCTGTTTTGTAAGATTTTCATCTCTGGTCCTGACTCACTCCTCGCGTCCGATAAATTTGCTTTCTGTTGTCTTTAGACCAGCAGTTACTTTCATGATGCCCATACGACCGCACTTTCCACAACGAGTGTTTCTATGTGGATTATCAGGACACCTATTTGCAAAGTGTCCAGGCTTGTGACAGTAGGAACAGACTTCTGCGGCCTTGGGGGCCCCAGACTGGTTCTTCTTAATGGTAAGAGTAAGGCTTTCCAACTGCGAGGTTATCATGTCAAGTCGATTATCGAATCGGGTTTCCAACCTTTCTTCCAAGTTTTTGACATCGCTCCTGACTGATTCCAATGCTGCTGCGCTAGTAGCTGGCCTTTGATAATTCTTTTCAGGATGCACGATCGGCATAGATGTACGGGTTTCCCTCGGTATTTCACTTAGTGACTGAAACGTCTCCGAATTTTTGACAAATTCTACTATGGTACCCTTCAGTTCATTAAAAGTGTGAGGGCCCTTGATGAGGAGGAAATCGGAGAGCCGCTTATCCCCCATCGCCGCCTTACGCAGCATTCCGTACTTGGCTTGGGCGTTGAACCCAGCCTTTTCATAGAGATCACACAAGTATACCAATGAGCTTAACAAATCGTCGAAGTTGAGCCGGGCCTCTATGGCGGTACGAATCATCTCATCTGGTTCTACCTGCTTAGCATATTCTTTCACAAGCCACTCACATACCTCACCGAAGTTACGCCCATTCCCGTTAAGAGACCACCCGTTGATAAACTTGGCCTTATATTTGTGCTTTGCGTCACCATGAAGATAGGCGAAGATACTTTCGGCCTTCTCTTCATCGCTCTTCTCACGCATCACAACGTTGACATATGTATAGAGAAACTCCTCAACGTCTTCATTCTTGCCCCCTGTGAACGTTATACGAGCAGCGTTGAGATCCATGATTACAGAAAAGAAATCCCCTCGAATGGTTCCCTAAGACTGCTCAACTCGAATACCTCGGGTGCAACCCCCTCCACAAGAGTACCAAATGATAGGGGTAAATCGTCGGGAGAAGAGATACTTAGAACCAACTACCCCAAGACGGAGGTGTTGCGAGCGACAAAAGTGCTACCGTGGTATAGTTGAACAAATAAAAAGGAGTGTATATGGGAGAGAGTTGAGAGGGCTACAAGCAAGTATAAAAGGGGCAGGGTCTACCACTGATGCTCTGCGACCAGCTTAGGAAAAAGTTTTCTAGGGTCTGAAGTTGACTCTCAACTTCCTACTACTCGGAGCTTGACCTGAAGTTGTCTGCCAACTTGCTTGACCTCTCAAGGAGGAAGCACTTTACTCAGCTTATATAGACCTTTCGGCTAATCCTAAAGTCTCAATCAAACATACTAAATACCATAAAACGCATTCACGGGAATCGTGTGAACCAGAGAGACCATTAGAAGATATTTCCTCAAGGTAAATATCTAGGTGCCATACCCATGCCAGCCACCCATCGGCCAGGGGTGGGAATTGATGTGGCCATTATATAGACCTTTCAGAGTCACTCGTAGTATCACCCACAACCTAGAACTGTACTGACATCCACTATGACAGCGTGTCCTAAAATAAAAAATCAACCGATGAATTTGCCACACTCACCCAAATTAAAAATATCTTGCAAATTCAAAAACTGTAAAAATATCTTCCCAGTTCCAATACTGTATACAATTATGGTCCTCATCTAAATTTTTTCGTGTGCGAATTTGCGCACATCAGACTGCATTTCACACAAAGCGTTAGCAAGGTAGGCGCGGGTACCACTGGCAGGACTTTGATATGAGACAAGTAATTTCAGCACGAAGAGAAAGAATGATTCCGCCGAAAATAACTGGTGGAGCAGGCCGTTCACGACTTGAAAAAACATTCTTTCAAGCGAGAAACTGAAGGTATTTACTTTGCGGTCATATATTCTCTCCCGTTATGTTTCTCTCCTCAATTAGTTTTCTTTGCTTCTCCTTCCACTTCTTTTCTTTTACGCGACGAAATTTACATTTCTTTCTATTCTTTTCTTGTTCTCGTTTCTCTTTCCATGTTCAATTGCCTTCCATTTTAACAATAGTTTTTATAATCTTCTCCATTCATTCGATCTTCTTCGAGCCTAAATATCTTTTTCGTAATTTTTTTTATAGTCAAGATTTCTGTGGGTGTTAGTCGCAAGATATCATCCTTTTGAAGGCTGTTTTCACTAAGAACAGTGCAGATCAACGATGTTGGAACCGCTTTAGAAACTTAAGATGCGGTTTCGGTTCGCCTCGTTACATTCGAAGCATTACCTACCTGCCGGCAAAAGGTTTTAATTCTATCCAGCCACCCTATTTCACCTAGGTTGAAAGAAAAAGCAAAATAAAGAAATCATTTACATAGCAACGCGGATCTACAGTCCGCTGTGAGCGCTGAATGGGACAGCCGCGTAGCTCCACTCAGATAGTTTCGTTAAACTTTGTAAATATGACGATATTTGGGATGGCAAGAGATGGTGTTAAGGCATGGAGACCAGGTTTTAATGACATGGGCATATATCTTCACAAGCTGGTACGGGTCTTCACCGGTGCTCGCGAGATGATTCTATTTTCCATTACCTCAAAGCCTCATTGAAATAGGCCTTAATGTCTTTGATTTCCTGTTTCACGTCTCCGATTCTGTTCTTGGTTTCTCCTTTTCTTTTGCCGATTGCAGAAACGGGTCTTTTGGCCGGCTGAAGTTCCTAACGATATTGAGCAATTTCTGTGCGCTTCTAACAAATGGCCCGCTCGGTTCTCCTCACCAATTCCAACTTCCCGTCATTCTCTGCTTTTCTGGTTGCATTGTTATGAACTTCCTCGAGGAAGAGCCTCCAGTGACTTTCCAAGTTCTGGTCTCAAACCTTGCCACCTCGTCGAACTTCTGCGAGCCCCGTCTTCATCTGGCCCGTCCGGATTTTTGGCAGCCTTGTCTAAAATGGTGAACACCCTAGCAGCCGGCAAGGCCCCAGCCGCTCTTGCACCTTGGATAGCTGGAGCGCCCCTAACCCCTTTGGCCAAGAAAGACCTGACACCCAGGCCAATAGCAGTAGGAGAAACGCTGCGCAGATTGACTGGTAGTTGCCTGATGAAAAGAGCCTCCGCGAGAGCAGCTAAATACCTACAACCGCTGCAGGTTGGCATTGCTACCCGATCCGGCACTGATACCGTCGTCCATGGAGTGCGAAGGGTCGTACAGAAGTTCGGGCACACCTCCGAATACGCGTTGCTGACTGTTGATCTCAAAAATGCATTCAATTTGTGCAGTCGGACAGCTTTCCTGGCAGCAGTCAAACACCAGTTCCCCGACCTGTTCCCGTGGGTGGCATACTGCTATGCACATGAGCCCGCTTTCTTGTGGTTTGGCAGCCATATAATCCGGAGCGTGCAAGGAACGCAACAAGGGGACAATCTCGGTGGGCTCCTTTTCGATCTTGCGCTGCACCCCGTCATCCTCAAAATGCAACGGTTATTGAAATCAGGGGATGACGAAGAGCAGCAACTCGACAACCCGCTGTTTCAACTCTGGTACCATGATGATGGGTACATCATCGCAAAACACGGCCAGCTCCGCAAGGCACTGGACATCTTGTCATCGCCAGAGGCCACAGCTCGGGGTCTGCACCTAGCAGTGCCGAAATGCAGAATCTGGTGGCCAACTCCACCACTGGAGTTAGTGCAACGCCTCTATCCAAGAGAACTCACACAGGAGTACAGCGAGGGCACAGTTGTCCTGAACGCTCCGGTTGGCACCAACGGGTTTACCCAACAGCACTTCACAGGCCACGTGAAGTCCCTGAAGCCGTTCCTCGACACTATCATCGCCTTGGGGAACACGCACATCGCGTTCCAGCTCCTGCGCAACTGTTTCGGGGTCTGTAAGTTCGGATATCTGTTACGGGTAGTGCCACCAGCTTGCACTGCGCAAGGCGCTGCAATATTCGATGCAATGATGGAGAACTGTGTGCGCACACTGGCTGGGGGCGTCCTCGACCCGACATATTTCGAGAACTGCAGTTGCCCATGAAACCGATCACCGCCAAGAAGCCTGATAGGGGTAAATCGTCGGAAGAAGAGATATTCAGAACCAACTACCCAAGAAGGAGGTGTTGTAAGCGACAAAAGTGCTACCGTGGTATATTTGAACGAATAAAAAGGAGTGTATATGGAAGAGAGTTGAGAGGTCTACAAGCAAGTATGAAAGGGGCAGGGTCTACCACCGATGCTCTGTGAGCAGCGTAGGAAAATGATTTCTTGGGTCTGAAGTTGACTCTCAACTCCCTACTACTCAGGACTTGGCGTGAAGTTGTCTGCCAACTTGCTTGACCTCCACTAAAGGAAGCAGTTTACTCGGCTTATATAGACCTTTGGCTACCCTAAAAGTCTTCAAACGAACAGACTAATAACCATAAAATGCATTCACGGGAATCGTGTGAACCAGAGAGACCATTAGAAGATATTTCCTCAAGGTAAATATCTAGGTGCCATACCCATGCCAGCCACCTATCGGCCAGGGGTGGGATTTGATGTGGCCATTATATAGACCTTTCAGAGTCACTTTTAGTATCACCCACAACCTAGAACTGTACTGACATCCACTATGACAGTGTGTCCTAAAATAAAAAATCAACCGATGAATTTGCCACACTCACCCAAATTAAAATTATCTTGCAAATTCAAAAACTGTAAAAATATCTTCCCAGTTCCAATACTGTATACCATTATGGTCCTCATCTAGATTTTTTCGTGTGCGAATTTGCGCACATCACGCCCTCCCGCTCAAGACGAACGTCCCGGCTCGTCACTACTCTTCTTCTGTTTCCGTTAGTTTTCGCTGTCTTATTGATAAAATATATGGTCTCTCAAACGGGTATGGATGCAACTGATTACAAATATGATGCTCTAAAAAGTAGGTTTGCATTACTGGTACCTCACTTTGTAGCATAGCCTCATATATTGGTTTGATAACATCGAGATTGGGTTGAATACATTCTTCTTCCGTGACTCTTCCGAATCTTCCAAGAGTGAAAAATATATGTGATATGCAAACTCTTCTGGAAGATGCCGGAGGAATGGATGCCGATAGGAAAAGAAGACGCGCATCATCAAGAACGAATCTTCGTAAGATAAGTGCGGTCCATGTAGCGCCCTAAAACATAAACAGATGCTTATCATGAAATAAGAAATGACCTGCGCATCGTTCGCATCCTCGGAGATATTGCGCAGCCAAAAAGATAATCTTCTTCTTCCGACTGTATGCTGTGCATGGTTTGAAGGAGAGCTAGAGATGAAGTTGTGGTGGGCGGTCCCGATGAATGGCCGCGACCAGCTCCTGACGTACTGGTTCCTGCACGAGGTCCTCTCGGGGGACGACCGGAACCTCTTCTGGGCGGGTTGCTGTCTCCCGAAGGTCCTCCTCTGGTCATCATCACTGCTTCAGGAGGATCCTCGGCACCTCCAACGTTCCCAATTTGTGGCGGAGAAACGTAAGGTTCCCATAGAGGATACGGGACCAGTCTGCATCCCATATCCGGGGGTAAGGCGTAACCTCTCAGTCGCACGTCTTGGATATTCTTGAGAAATACGTAAATTGGACGGATAATATTCAGATACGTTTGTGACAAGTCTCCAGCAGCTACCATTCCATATCTTCCTATAGAGTAATGATATATTACCTTCACAAGCTCTGGACTGCTTCCGTGAACCTTCCGTTTTGGAATGAAAATAGAACTCTTATTAATAGTCGGAAATCTCCTTCAGGTAGCAATGGTCCGTTCAACGTACGAAAACATAGGCATATAATAATGTAGAAATGGGTGATTACGTGGAGTTCGTAGTAGTCCCGCGTAATCGAGATGATCCATTCCCAGGCCCTTTTTCCTCCCATAGGAATCATTCTATAGTTAAAGATGAGTATGCCCCGTGGTTGCGCATAGTCCTGTGTGAGAGGAATTCTTCAGGCCTCTGATGGTAAGGGACTAGACGACGTGCATGGATGGCCCTCCTTGATCTCTTCCCTGAGCTTGAACAGAGCTTATAGTGCGGGTGTCTTTCCTCCGTGACGATGCAAGGGTTCGAGTACTTTGTTTGGAATGTCGGCCACTTCACAGCCTGTTGCATTGCTTTTCCGTGTGCTACAAGGTCTTTAGAGCCGACTGAAAAAGTTTGGACTGGAGGCTCTGCATCCTTATTTCTTTTCTGTGTTAGCGCGCGGTGTGATCTCCAGACTTCAGTGGCCAGTAGTTCAACTTCCCTACTCTCTTCATCGATAATATTTGTTTCCATGTCTCTCTGTAACATTCTAGGAGCCCTTCCGTACATTAGCTCGAATGGTGAGCGTCCATTTCTTCCTCTTCTTCGACGATAGCCGTATAACACTTTTGGTAAGGCATCTTCCCACTGGATTTCATTCTCCGACATAGTTTTCGACATTGCTCGTTTAATGGTTCCAACCATCCTCTCAGCTTTCCCGTTGGACATAGGAGCGTATGCGAGAACGGTCTTCAGCTGAATCCCTTTCTCGTCCAAAAAACGAAGCAGTGAAGTTGCAGTAAAACAAAGGGCGTTATCCGAGATTATCCTTTTTGGAAGACCAAACGGTTCAATTATTTCTTTTTCGATGAATCTCAGTACCACCTCAGCATTTGCCTCCTCAACTGCAACTGCTATTGGCCATCCAGTAAGATGTTCCACCCCTATAAGCAGATATTTTTTCCGGAAGAGGTTTCCTTGAACGGGCCCGCAAAGTCAATTGAGAAGGTTTCAAAGAGACCGGAAACTGGAAAACTTAGATTTGTCTTATACTTCCGTATTGGAGTGAAGTTTTGGCAGTTGTCGCAGCTTTACACGAATATATAGACGTCCTTATGGATACTGGGCCACCAGAATCTCTCTGTAATGAACTTTTTGGTTGTTTCGAGATCCCAATGCCCTAACTCATCATGAAAGTCCTCAAGATCTTCATCCTTTCTTTCATAGGGGCCACTAATCGAGGATCGGCTTTTGTGTGTGGAAGAGTTTCCCATTCCACAATGTAAAAGCCTTTTGGTTCCTGCGTACCCAATTTCTGTGTTCCAGATCAACGTTTCTCATTTCTAGTCCATCAAGGAATTTAATTAGTCCGTGAATATTAGCTTCGTACTCGTTATTGTTCGGCACTTGCACCTCGGCAACTCCCCTGATACCCTCGGAAGCATTTTCACTTGGACTCATTGGATCAGTCAAGCGGGATAGGTAATCGGCAGGCTGATTATTGCGTCCGGGCCTATACACAATTTCAAACCGATATTCTGCGAAAATGTCGAGCCATCGGGCCAAACGGTGATGTGCATCTTTCTTTTGGAATGCTGTCTTAAGTGCCTGGTGATCAGTTATCAAGACAAATTTCTCGAGTGATAAAAGGTACACGCGAAACTTTTTCAGTGCGAAGACAAGAGCGCTTCTTTTTCGCAGACTGAGTATCTCCTTTCCGCATCATTCAGAGTGCGACTTGCGAATTGAACCGAGCGTAGTCTTCCGTTTTCATCTTTTTGGGACAAAACGGCACCCAAAGACCGTTCTGATGCATCTGTCTCCACAACAAATGGTCTCTTGAAATCTGGATACATGAGCACTGGGGGGACACATAGCTTATCTTTAAGCTCCTCAAATGCAGTTTGCATTTCCTTGTTCCAGTAAAATTTTCCGTTCTATGTAGTGCTGGCATGTAACGGTGCTGCAGTCTTGGCGAAATCTTTGATAAATCTTCTGTAATATGAGGCCAGTCCTAAGAAGCTTCGAACCTCCGTTTTGAGGCGGGCCTTGGTGCCAACTTGATTTTTTCGTTTTCTCTGGTCCACCCTAATTCCCTCTTGGTCGACGATATACCGATAATTGGATAGAAGTTTTCGCAAAGAAGCATTTGCTCAACTTAATTTTCAAGCTATACTCCGATATCCTCTCCACAACTGTCTTGACGTGCGAGATGTGCTGATCCAATGTTTCTGAGAATATGACGACATCATCGATATAGACTCTTGCGAATGGAAGTCCTTTCAAAACCTCGTTCATCATTCTTTGGAATGTAGCTGGGCATTCATGAGACCAAAAGGCATCACTTCGAACCTGAACGTACCAACTTTGCTGGTAAAGGTTGTTATTTCCTTACATTTTGTCATCCAATGGAATCTGCCAATAGCCAGTGTAAAGGTCAATTGAGGTGAAATATCTCCCATCCTTCAGGTCCTCGAGGATCTCCTCCATGTTCCGAATCGGAAATCGATCGGGTATATTCTCTGGTTCAGTTGTCGGTAATCGACGCAAAAACGCAGCTTTCCATCCTTCTTTGGTGCGACCACAACTGCAAATGACCATGGGGATGAAACTGGTCGAATGATATCATTTTCAGCATACTTGTAACATTTTCTGAGATAAATTGGTCATCTTTTGGCGGTTGACGTCTGGGCTTGTGGTAAATCGGTTGAGTGTCGGTAAGTTCGAACGAGTGAGTAACCGGTACACTTGCTTGTCTTAAATCTGATACACTCCATGCAATTACTTCGGAAGATGTAACATGTCGGATATTTTCAGTGAGGCGGCGGCGGGAAGGTGCTGCATTTTCCTTGGATTTCTGCCATTTGGCGCCCTTTTTCTTCTTGATTCTCAACCTCAATATTTTGAAGGACCTCTTCCGTCGTGCTCACATCTTCATATATGGAATTCGACGTATTCTTATTTTCTTGCAAAGGTAATCTTCTTTCATGCTCCGAATTCTGTCCTTTGATTCGATATCATCGCAAAAAGAAACATATTCGGGTTTCAAACCTATCCTAGAATTCCAGTCGTCATCTGTTTCAAACCCAGAATCATAATCGTCCCATGCCATGTTCATTACCCCCAAAGGTACCCTTTTCCACTTCCGAAAGTGTTCGTTGGTTCCGAATCTTCGCTGTCATAGCTAGAAGTGAAATCTTCACTGTCCGTTTCTTTTAAATCTTCAGGATGCGTGCTTTTGTCGAAATCCAGGGGCATCTTCACGGTTCTGCCGTCAATATTAACTGAAACGATTTGGTTGCCCAAATCAATGCAGGTCCCTAGTTTTCCATGGTAGGGCAGCCAATGATTGCATCGAAAGGGAGATCAGGCATGACAAGAAAGTCTACATCAACTTTAGAGTCCCCAAAGAACACGGAAACATTGTCAACAGTGCATGCATTTTGAGACGGTTCCATCCGCTACAGTTATTTTTCGAGTCGTTGGAGTAATGTCGAGCCTAGATCTGTCACCAAAGTTTCTGAAATGAGGTTTGGAACAGCACCCGAATCGAAGAGAGCCTGGGTTTTCATACCCAATACTTTGACTGGTACCAGCTTAAGACGTCTTGGTGCTGTCGAGGCCGATTGAAGAAACAGTTTCTTACCCTTAGCGGACTTATTAGACCTGATAATTTTTTTGAGTTCTTTTCTCGCATCCTCTGCGTCGCCCCTCAAAAGTTGACCAAACGTTATCCCAGTTGGGGCCGATGCAAGCTCAGCCACCAAATTGTACCTCTTCACATACTCTAGTACGTCCTTAGAGATACTCTTAACTTTCTTACTCTTTTTCGTCTTCTTGGCCGGAGTACTCCCCTCCTGGAACAACTTGATCAGACCTCTTGGTTCGAGGAGGTACAGGTGCTGGGATATGCTCCAGCATTCCATAATCTAGCCTAGGTTTTTCGATAAAATGTTCCCTTCCCCATCCCTTTTTGTCACATTGACTTGACTAATCTCTTCAGCGATGGATAAGTTACCGGCATCCGTCAACCTTTGATCCCTTCTATTTTGCAAGTTTTTCACATCTGGTCCTGACTCACTCCTTGCTTCCGATAAATTTGCTCTTCTGTTGTATTTAGACCAGCAGTTACTTTCATGATGCCCATATCGACCGCACTTTCCACAACGAGTGTTTCTATGTGGATTATCAGGACACCTATTTGCAAAGTGTCCAGGCTTGTGACAGTAATAACAGACTTCTGCGGCCTTAGGGGCCCCAGACTGGTTCTTCTTAATGGTAAGAGTAAGGCTTTCCAACTGCGAGGTTATCATGTCAAGTCGATTATCGAATCGGGTTTCCAACCTTTCTTCCAAGTTTTTGACATCGCTCCTGACTGATTCCAATGCTGCTGCGCTAGTAGCTGGCCTTTGATAATTCTTTTCAGGATGTACGATAGACATCGATGTGCGGGTTTCCCTCGGTACCTCACTCAGTGACTGAAACGTCTCCGAATTTTTGACAAATTCTACTATGGTACCCTTCAGTTCATCAAAAGTGTGAGGGCCCTTGATGAGGAGGAAATCAGAGAGCCGCTTATCCCCATAGCCGCCTTACGCAGCATTCCGTACTTGGCTTGGGCGTTGAACCCAGCCTTTTCATAAAGATCACACAAGTACACCAATGAGCTTAAAAATCGTCGAAGTTGAGCCGGGCTCTATGGCGGTACGAATCATCTCATCTGGTTCTACCTCCTTAGCATACTCTTTAACAAGCCACTCACATAGTCACCGAAGTTACGCCCATTCCCGTTAAGAGACCACCCGTCGATAAACTTGGACTTATATTTGTGCTTTGCGTCACCATGAAGATAGGCGAAGATACTTGCGGCCTTCTCTTCATCGCCCTTCTCACGCATCACAACGTTGACATATGTATAGAGAAACTCCTCAACGTCTTCATTCTTGCCCCCTGTGAACGTTATACGAGCAGCGTTGATATCCATGATTACAGAAAAGAAATCCCCTCGAACGGTTCCCTAAGACTGCTCACTCGAATACCTCGGGTGCAACCCCCTCCACAAGAGTACCAAATGATAGGGGTAAGTCGTCGGGAGAAGAGATATTCAGAACCAACTACCCCAAGAAGGAGGTGTTGTAAGCGACAAAAGTGCTACCGTGGTATATTTGAACGAATAAAAAGGAGTGTATATGGAAGAGAGTTGAGAGGTCTACAAGCAAGTATGAAAGGGGCAGGGTCTACCACCGATGCTCTGTGAGCAGCGTAGGAAAATGATTTCTTGGGTCTGAAGTTGACTCTCAACTCCCTACTACTCAGGACTTGACTTGAAGTTGTCTGCCAACTTGCTTGACCTCTCAATGAGAAAGCAGTTGACTCAGCTCATATAGACTTTTGGCTACCCCTAAAGTCCGAACAAAACTACAGAAGGTACCAGGAAATGCACAGAAACAATTTGTGTGGATGACATACTCTAAACAGAAGATACTTAAGAAACTAACAATCAATGAGGTCCTCTTATTTCCCATTCTCTAAATCAGATCCAAACAACTCCTCTAAAATATCCATGCTGTCCAAACAGTCCCCACAAATATTTGCGAATGGCTCACAGCTCTCTATTCCCTCCTGGGAGATATCTAAACTACTAAAGATATCTCCATCCGGTTCCAGCGTCGGCACCACTTGATCCATACTCTCCAGTCCAGGCCTCACCAGTACAACACTTTCCATGCCCCCATTTCCCTCATCCAACTCGTCCTCGTCCTCGTCATCCTCCACTTCCTCCTCTTCCTCCACTTCCTCCTCTTCCTCCTCTTCCTCCTCTTCTTCCTCTTCTTCCTCTTCATCCTCCTCTTCAACCTCCTCTTTCTCCTCTTCATCTTCCCTTCCTCCTCATCCTCCCCGTCCTCCTCGTTATTAACCTCATAGACCAATCCAGGGGCTACCCACTCCTCAAAGGTCTCCCCACCTCCCTCCTCGATGTCCCACTCCCGCCCCTTACCTACCTTCTCCGCCTCATCCTCGATAAAGGGGCGTCGCACGAATTGATGACCTTTTTCTTGGTTTGCCGGCGCAGGTAGTCCTCGCGGTCAGTAGGTCCGAAAGGGAGTAGGGGAATAGAGTTTAGGGGGGGGGATGGCGATTTTTGGAAATGATTTTCGAAGGGCGTAGTTTGGTCATTTTGGTATGTTTGGGGGAATGGGAGGTAATTAAGGGTGTTTCGGGTGTGTGATGGGGAGAGGTGTGAGGAGCAAAATGATCGGGGACGTTTAAAACTTGGAATAAAGGGGTTTAAATAGGCTCCCGGGGCAGGTTCTATAGATTAGAAATAGGTAAAATAAATCTGCAAGGGATTTTTGTAGTAGTACATTTGCGCCCTTTTTCTAAAAAGAAGTGAATTTGGAGGAGGAGGTAAGCAAAAAGGGAAAAAGAACTTGATTCGGGATCAATTCAGAGGGGTAGATACAGTATAAAAATATCTAGATAAAATGGAAGTAAATTTGGAGAGGACCGCGGTAATGATAAGCGAGGTTCAGGGAAGACGAGGAAGGACCGGAACTACAAGCAAATTTGGACAAGGAGAGGTAGTACAGTTAACTATAGGCCTGTAGATGACGGCGACAGAAAATCTGCACCTAACATAAGGTACAATAAAAGGGGCCAAGAAAGGGTGCAGACCAATCGGATTGAGGAATGTTCGATGGAGGGTACTCTGAGGCAGCGGATGAAGAACGGGGAGGGCGACGGCCACAGAGAAATGTTGCTTGTAGAACAACATTGTCGGTGACGGAGCGGCTTTCGGAGGGTTTGCAGTTGGTTGCCGTTGTGTCCTTCATAGTAGGACTCAGGGGTCGTACCTATTGAGAGTGGAAATTACAATGCTAGCTCAGGCTTGCACGTTCCACTATACCAGATATTTTGGACATTCTCTTTTGCAATAATAAATGCAAACGCGAATTGTAGTCAGTCCTGACAGGTGAGAAAATGTAGGACTGCATCATTGTGCTTGAGCTCGGAACAGTATTACCTCACTGTGGAATCTCCGCGACAGCGGCTATGCGCGGTGAGGTGATTCAAGAGACGAGGAACAAAGGGAGTGGTGCCAATCGCAGAAGCCGTGGCAACCGTGCAAGGCGTCGATGAAAGGAAAATGGGAACAATGCCTGAGCTGGCTGCAACTAGTCCCGAAGAGAACGGAATATAGCTTTTGAGTTGTCACAGAACCCGGGGAAAAGGTTTGGGTGTTTTACTCTTGGAAGATATATCCGGTCTCTAAAAGGGGGGAAATTTGGGGTGTGTTTAATGCATGAAAAATACGGTCAGCTGTTCCCTAAGGGATGTCGTGATGGTAAAGGCTTACAATGTAAAGGGTTGGCGGGAAGTTGTCAAAACGCTAGAAAACTGACGGGGGGCTCTAAAACCCCTAAAACCCCTAAAACCCCTAATCCCCTAATCACGGAAACCTAATTCTCAAAATACTCTTGCGAACTTTCTCGGTAAACAGCGGAGCACATGACTTTGGTTGCAAAACTGTGGTCTGCAAACACAATAGTCCAAAGAGCTCCATATCGGATTAGGAAATATAGTATCAAACCAACTAACATGGGAGTAAAACTTCGTGGAAGTTCTACGCTTTAGCTTTTTTTGCACCGCCATTTCTTGGTGATGAATTGCCGACCCAAACTTACTCTGTGATGACGGAGGTGAACAAGGAGGTAGCCCTGCCGATAACTGAAGATGCGGTATCGGTTTGCCTGTTTGCATTCGAAGCATGGCTTACCTGCCTGCAACCGGTACCAATTCTTTTTCTTCGTACCAATTCTATCAGGCAACTCTTTTTCAGCTAGGTTGAACGGGAAAACAGGATAGAGAAATTATTTACATGGTTACGCAGATCTCCAGTACGCTGTGGGCGCTGAATGGGGCAGCCGCGCAGTTCTACTCCGATAGTTTTTCGTTAATTGTAAAATTGAGGCTATTGAGGCTGGCAAGGGATGGGTCTAAGATATGGAGACTAGGTTCTAATGACATGGGCATATCTCCTCACTAGCGTGTACCGGTCTTAACCGGCCCCTGCGCGATGATTCCCTCTTCCATGACCTCATAGCTTCATTGAAATCAGCTTTCATGTCCTTGATTTCCCGTTTTACGTCTCCGATTCTGTTCTTGGTTTCTTGCCTTCTCTTGCCGATTGCAGAAACGAGTCTTTGGGCCTGCTGCAATTCCTCACGACATTGTGCAATTTCTGCGCGCTTTTCACAAATGGCCCGCTCGGTTTCCCTCACCCTTTCCAGCTTCCCTTCATCTTCTGCTTTCCTGGTGGCATTATTATGAACTTCCCCGACGTAGAGCCTCCCGCGGCTTTCCAAGAATTCGATGTCACGGACCACATTCCGTTCGCTGCGATGGCTAGGCCTCCCGATTCTAGATGCTGTCGCAGTTGGTTGATTCGCTCATCAAGTCCGTTAAGGGAAGTGATGCCGCTTACCAGATCCCTCTCGCGCTTTTTCATGCAGTCATGAATGATGCCAGAGGACCTGCAGTCCATTATGATGGCCCTTTGTTCTTCCTTCTGTTTTCTCAATTGTACCGAAAGCTGCGCCTTTGACAGTCCCGCACCTTCAGTTTTTTTCGAAGCTCGCGTGCTTTTTCCAGCGCGGCGTCGAAAACGGCACCGTCCTCGCCGAAAACCCCATCCCAACGTTCAGTGAGTGGAAGCACTGGTCGAAGATCTACCGTTTGGCTGCCAGTGCTCGTCGAAGGCCTGCAATGCTTGGCTTGCGACTTGTGCTCATAGCCGACCTTCCATTGCTGCCAGAAGCGGAAGGAGAGCGGTGGATTCGATTATCCTGCATTTTCGCTTCAGCAGTGTAAGCAATAAACGAAGTAGAGAAAACTAGGTGAGGGGAGTGTGTTGTTAGAGTTAAAAAAGGTGAAAGTTGAAGGAGAAAGTAGCTGCGCTCGTCCACAAAGAGGTTATAACTGAGGTGACGGGCAGCAAGCAAGTCGCCACTGACTGCTCTTATATTGAGCCAGGCCGAGGTGGACGTTGCTTCACAGCCAACAATTGAGTGGGAAATGATCGGGAAGGACTTGTGGGCCATAAGCGTCTTGGATGGTGTGAAAAGTAGCTTGTGGCACTAATGGATGATGGTCTTGACCGTTTCGTGACGGAATTTTGAGCGGAGGCTGATGAGACCTCGTCAGAGCTGTGGTAAACAGTTCCGCGCAACGTCTCTTCATTTGGCACAGTTTGTCAGGGAGAAGCGGTTTATAATTTTTTAGTGGGACACAGGGGGAGCAGTTTTCAGACGGCCATGTCATGTAGCGAGGATCTGACATCAGCAAAGCCAGTAAGCAATCGGCGCTGTCTTGCCCCGGTACCAGTAATCCTTTCTCCGCCCAGTTCCAGCGCATTACACCCATAGCTGTGATGGAGGTAAGTCGTGTTGTTTTACTGCGAGTAGTCTGAAAAGTGCGAGTCCTATGAACTTGCATTCAAGCCTAATTTCGGGATCTGCAGTGCGAATAGCGGAGAGTTTCCCCAACTAAAACATTGCAGGTAGCCAAACCAACGAGCAGGTGGTCTTGGACGGGGTGAAAAGGTTTGGGTACTTTACTATTTGTTGGGCAGTGGTTTTCCTTTTACTCTTACCACCTTTTTTTTGACTAGCTACTCGTAAAGCACCATGCTATATACTGCACAGAACGGTAAGTTCATAATTAGGAAATAGTAACTTGGAATGTACGACGCAGAATGTTGCGATATCCAGCACTGCACCTCGAGATACACTGGTGCAGATGTATATGCTTATACAAATGTATAAACCTGTATTCCTCTTTTCTGTTGTCAAACATCAAATGAATTCGGTCGCACTCGCCGCCAATTCCCATCAGTTGCAACACTATTCGAAAGATATCAGTAGACTGGTATCCTATGGGGGAGAAATTGGGAGTTTGTTTACTGCGATAAATGTTTTGGCTTTAACCCAATCGCATTTCATATCACCAGACCTGTGAGGTCGTCCCACCTCACTCTGCCTCAATTTCAGACTCTCTAATACACAGAACTGCCCCCCCAGTCTTAGAAGAATAGCCGTCCTACATCTCTAGCCAGGTGCACTGGTTTACGACCCAGGGTGAGTGGCCCTTACTCAAGGATGTCGGAGCTTGGAGACTACGACGACGGTGAAGACTACGAGTGGTACAGTGATCTTGATGGCTTCGAAGACTGGAACGATGACCCCGAGTGCTCTGCACACCGCATGCAGCCTTTTGCAGAAGCGCTCGAGCTCTGGTCTGAGGTGCCGCAAAACCTCAAGCCACCTGGACACTCGTTCTTCTACCTGAGAATGGTGAATTTCGCTTTGGAGGGGGAGATAGAAAAGCAGCTCCGTTCTCCTCGGCCCCAACTTATAGCCTTGCACACACACGTCCAACGCCTTGTGTCAGACCTGCAGCGGCTCGTCCGCGTGCACGAGGCCGCAGTGTGGCGGGGATACGGAGTTGGGCACGTCGTGGCATCAATTCTATCTCTGTCCCTGCCACATGCCAAGGCCTCGAAAACTGCCACCCGGCGGTTGAATCGGTCCCTACGCGACCTCTTGTTCACCTTCTATGACGGAATTCGCTCGGACCCAGAGCTTGCCCCTTCAGTCCCCAAATCAAACAGGCCCATCGTCAACGTTCCGTGTCTACCGAACCCCTCACGCCCGTCACAAATAAGTAACGAGCAGCCCCTATCTTCTCAGGAAGCCGCCCCTATCACATTCAACCCCGAAGTCGCCTATTGGCAGGCGTACACTGGGCGCGCGGGTGGGACTATTACGAGCTCGGAAACGGCGAACAACTTGGCCCTTTTGGAACTGAGCCCTGTTCCATCAGCCTCTACATCAAACAAACCACCGGTCAACATCTCATGTCTACCGAACCCCTCACGCTCATCATCTGTCGATGATGGGAAGCCCTTATCTTCTTCGGAAGCCGCCCCCATCAGATTCAACCCCGAAGTCGCCTATGGGCAGGCGTACACTAGGCGCGCGGGCGAGGCTATTACGAGCATGGAGACGACCACCGGTTTGCATCTGCAGGGTCCGTATGGAACTGAGCGCCTGTGGGTGCCGGTTAGCTGGATGGATTGGTCTGACTTTAATTCTGTGGAAGGCGACGACGTTAATAGCGATGTTGCCGACCCATTAGAGCCAGATTCGATTGAGGACGAGGATCAGTAAGTGTTGGACTTACGCGCAGGCTGTGACATCGCAAGACCGTACCTTCGCATACCAATGTTTATCCCGGATAACAGCCGACCCTAGTTTTCAATCATTAAAACACCCAAAGCTTTTCCCCTTCTCTAGCCAGCAGAGCTCCCAATCCCCCACCACAATTTCATGTCTGAGTGGTACGTTGGATGCATATGCCGTAGCTAGAAACCTTAAAAGGAAACCTTAAGGCCACTAAACTGACAGACTGCATTGGACATCACTGCTGCAGCAGCCTACTTTTGAGTCAACACCGCCCGGACTTTGCCATATGTTTCCATGGCCCTCACAGCCACTTTCCTTGCAATATCAATAAGCATGGCATATGCGTCCGGGTGTCGAACGCCGAGAATGGATATTGGTACAGGCACAAGTCTACCTCTGGCAGAAGTTGCAAGGAGTGCTTGATACCTCCTATGTTTTGCAGTGTGATATAAAGAAAATTGTAGATATACCTTGGCATGCTGAGCTGGCTGAGCTGGCTGCGCTGGCTGAGCTGGCTGCGCTGGCTCAGTTGGCATGCTGCGCTGGCTGAGTTGGCATGCTGCGCTGGCCGAGTTGGCATGCTGCGCTGGCCGAGTTGGCATGCTGCGCTGGCTGAGTTGGCACTGTACTTACAATTATATTTTTAATTATTTTTAGAGGGATGCTTTGCACTGTACTGTGGCGGTGCAGATTTGGCACATAGGTACTGTATAGGTGCTACAGAATGTGAGGGTTGAAAACTCTATATAAGGGGCTGTTTGCATGAAATGGTAGGACTACTTGGGAGCCAGCATACCCGAGCGGGGCGCTCAACAAGTTAAGTCAAACACAAAGCATAAAGGAAGTTGGCAGACAACTTCAGGTCAAGCTCCGAGTAGTAGGAAGTTGAGAGTCAACTTCAAACCCAAGAAAACTTTTTCCTAAGCAAGTCGCAGAAAATCAGTGGTAGACGCTGCCCCTTTTATACTTGCTTGTAGCCCTCTCAACTCTCTCCCATATACACTGCTTTTTATTTGTTCAACTATACCACGGTAGCACTTTTGTCGCTCGCAACACCTCCGTCTTGGGGTAGTTGGTTCTAAGTATCTCTTCTCCCGACGATTTACCCCTATCATTTGGTACTCTTGTGGAGGGGGTTGCACCCGAGGTATTCGAGTTGAGCAGTCTTAGGGAACCGTTCGAGGGGATTTTTTTTGTAATCATGGATCTCAACGCTGCTCGCAAAACGTTCACAGGGGCAAGAATGAAGACGTTGAGGAGTTTCTCTATACATATGTCAACGTTGTGATGCGTGAGAAGGGCGATGAAGAGAAGGCCGCAAGTATCTTTGCCTATCTTCATGGTGACGCAAAGCACAAATATAAGTCCAAGTTTATCAACGGGTGGTCTCTTAACGGGAATGGGCGTAACTTCGGTGAGGTATGTGAGTGGCTTGTGAAAGAATATGCTAAGCAGGTAGAACCAGATGAGATGATTCGTACCGCCATAGAGGCCCGGCTCAACTTCGACGATTTGTTAAGCTCATTGGTATACTTGTGTGATCTCTATGAAAAGGCTGGGTTCAACGCCCAAGCCAAGTACGGAATGCTGCGTAAGGCGGCTATGGGGGATAAGCGGCTCTCCGATTTCCTCCTCATCAAGGGCCCTCACACTTTTGATGAACTGAAGGGTACCATAGTAGAATTTGTCAAAAATTCGGAGACGTTTCAGTCACTGAGTGAGGTACCGAGGGAAACCCGCACATCGATGTCTATCGTACATCCTGAAAAGAATTATCAAAGGCCGGCTACTAGTGCAGCGGCATTAGAATCTGTCAGGAGCGATGTCAAAAACTTGGAAGAAAGGTTGGAAACCCGATTCGATAATCGACTTGACATGATAACCTCGCAGTTGGAGAGCCTTACTCTTACCATTAATAAGAATCAGTCTAGGGCCCCTAAGACTGCAGAAGTCTGCTTCTACTGTCACAAGCCTGGACACTTTGCAAACAGGTGTCCTGATAATCCACATAGAAACACTCGTTGTGGAAAGTGCGGTCGATATGGGCATCATGAAAGTAACTGCTGGTCTAAAGACAACAGAAGAGCAAATTTATCGGAAGCAAGGAGTGAGTCAGGACCAGAGGTGAAAATTTTACAAAACAGAAAGGATAAAAGGTTGACGGATGCCGGTAACGTATCCATCTCTGAAGAAATTAGTCAAGTCAATGTGACAAAAAGGGATGGGGAAGGGAACATTTTATCGAAGAAACCTAGGCTAGATTATGGAATGATGGAGCATATCCCAGCACCTGTACCTCCTCGAACCAAGAGGTCTGATCAAGTTGTTCCAGGAGTGGGAGTCACTCCGGCCAAGAAGACGAAAAAGAGTAAGAAAGTTAAGAGTATCTCTAAGGACGTACTAGAGTATGTGAAGAGGTACAATTTGGTGGCTGAGCTTGCATCGGCCCCAACTGGGATAACGTTTGGTCAACTTTTGAGGGGCGACGCAGAGGATGCGAGAAAAGAACTCAAAAAAATTATCAGGTCTAATAAGTCCGCTAAGGGTAAGAAACTGTTTCTTCAATCGGCCTCGACAGCACCAAGACGTCTTAAGCTGGTACCAGTCAAAGTATTGGGTATGAAAACCCAGGCTCTTTTCGATTCGGGTGCTGTTCCAAACCTCATTTCAGAAACTTTGGTGACAGATCTAGGTCTCGACATTACTCCAACGACTCGAAAAATAACTGTAGCGGATGGAACCGTCTCAAAATGCATGGGCACTGTTGACAATGTTTCCGTGTTCTTTGGGGACTCTAAAGTTGATGTAGACTTTCTTTCATGCCTGATCTCCCTTTCGATGCAATCATTGGCTGCCCTACCATGGAAAGACTAGGGACATGCATTGACTTGGGCAATCAAATGGTTTCAGTTAATATTGACGGCAGAACCGTGAAGATGCCCCTGGATTTCGACAAAAGCACGCATCCTGAAGATTTAAAAGAAACGGACAGTGAAGATTTCACTTCTAGCTATGACAGCGAAGATTCGGAAGCAGCTAACACTTTCGGAAGTGGAAAATGGTACCCTCGGGGGTAATGAACATGGCATGGGACGATTATGATTCTAGGTTTGAAACAGATGACGACTGGAATTCTAGGATAAGTTTGAAACCCGAATATGTTTCTTTTTGCGATGATATCGAATCAAAGGACAGAATTTGGAGCATGAAAGAAGATTACCTTTGCAAAGAAAATAAGAATACGTCGAATTCCATACATGAAGATGTGAGCACGACGGAGAGGTCCTTCAAAATATTGAGGTTGAGAATCAAGAAGAAAAAGGGAGCCAAATGGCAGAAATCCAAGGAAAAGTGCAGCACCTTCCCGCCGCCGCCTCACTGAAAATATCCGACATGTTAACATCTTCCGAAGTAATTGCATGGAGTGTATCAGATTTAAGACAAGCAAGTGTACCGGTCACTCACTCATTTGAACTTACCGATACTCAACCAATTTACCACAGGCCTAGACGTCAACCGCCAAAATATGACCAATTTATCTCAGAGAATGTTACAAGTATGCTGGAAAATGATATCATTCGGCCAGTTTCATCCCCATGGTCATTTCCAGTTGTGGTCGCACCAAAGAAGGATGGAAAGCTGCGTTTTTGCGTCGATTACCGACAACTGAACCAGAGAATGATACCCGATCGATTTCCGATTCCGAACATGGAGGAGATCCTCGAGGACTTGAAGGACGGGAGATACTTCACCTCAATTGATCTTTACACTGGTTATTGGCAGATTCCATTAGATGAAAAATGTAAGGAAATAACAACTTTTACCAGCAAAGCCGGTACATTCAGGTTCGAAGTGATGCCTTTTGGTCTCATGAATGCCCCAGCTACATTCCAAAGAATGATGAACGAGGTTTTGAAAGGACTTCCATTTGCAAGAGTTTATATCGATGATGTAGTGATATTCTCAAAAACCTTGGATCAGCACATATCGCATGTCAAGACTGTGGTGGAGAAAATAGATGCGTACAGCCTGAAAATTAAGTTAAGCAAATGCTTCTTTGCGAAAACGTCTATCCAATTACTCGGTCATATCGTCGACCAAGAGGGAATTAGAGTGGATCCAGAGAAAACGAAAAAAATAAAGTTGGCAACAAGGCCCGCTTCAAAGACGGAGGTCCGAAGCTTCTTAGGACTGGCCTCATATTACAGAAGATTTATCAAAGATTTCGCCGAGACTGCAGCACCGTTACATGCCAGCACTACGAAGAACGGAAAATTTTACTGGAACAAGGAAATGGAAACTGCATTTCAGGAGCTTAAAGATAAGCTATGTGTCCCCCAGTTCTCATGTACCCAGATTTCAAGAGACCATTCGTTGTGGAGACAGATGCCTCAGAACGGTCTTTGAGTGCCGTTTTGTCCCAAAAAGATGAAAACGGAAGACTACAACCTGTTCAATTCGCAAGCCGAACTCTGAATGATGCGGAAAAGAGATACTCAGTCTGCGAGAAAGAAGCGCTAGCTGTCGTCTTCGCGCTGAAAAAGTTTCGCGTTTACCTTTTATCACTCGAGAAATTTGTCTTAATCACTGATCACCAGGCACTTAAGACAGCATTCCTAAAGAAGGATGTACATCACCGCTTGGCCCAATGGCTCGACATTTTCGCAGAATATCGGTTTGAAATTGTGTATAGACCCGGACGCAATAATCAGCCTGCCGATTACTTATCCCGCTTGAGGGATCCACTGAGTCCAAATGAAAAGGCTTCCGAGGACATCGTCGGAGTTGCTGAGATGCAGGCGCCGAACGAAACAAAGTACGAAGCTAATATTTACGGACTTATTAAGTTCTTGGATGGACTAGAAATGAGAAAGGTTAATCTGGAACATAGAAATTGGGTACGCAGGAATCAAAAGGCTTTTACATTGTGGAATGGAAAACTCTTCCGGCACACTAAAGCCGGTCCCCGACTAGTGGCCCCTTTGAAAGAAAGAATGAAGATCTTGAGGACTTTCCATGAAGAGCTAGGGCATTGGGATCTCGAAACAACCAAAAAATTCGTAACTGAGAGATTCTGGTGGCCCGGTATCCATAACGACGTCTATAATTTCGTGAAAAGCTGCGACAACTGACAAAAATTCACTCCAATACGGACGTATAAGACAACTCTAAGTTTTCCAGTTTCCGGTCTCTTTGAAACCTTCTCAATTGACTTTGCGGGCCCGTTCAAGGAAACATCTTCCGGAAACAAATATCTCCTTATAGGGGTGGAACATCTTACTGGATGGCCAATAGCAGTTGCAGTTGAGGAGGCAAATGCTGAGGTGGTACTGAAATTCATCGAAAAAGAAATAATTGAACCGTTTGGCCTTCCAAAAAGGATCATCTCGGATAACGCCCTTTGTTTTACTGCAACTTCACTGCTTCGTTTCTTGGAAGAGAAAGGGATTCAGCTCAAGACAGTTCTAGACTACGCTCTTATGTCAAACGGGAAAGCCAAAAAGATGATTGGACCTATCAAACGAGCACCTACTTTTTGGAATATTTTATAGGTAATCAACTGCATCCCTATTCGTTTGAAAGGCCTCATGTTTTAACAATAAGGCAACTTACATTAATAGAAACAGAAGAAGAATGATGACGAGTCGGGACGTTCGTCTTGAGCGAGGGGGCGTGATATAAAGAAAATTGTAGATATACCTTGGCATGCTGAGCTGGCTGAGCTGGCTGCGCTGGCTGAGCTGGCTGCGCTGGCTCAGTTGGCATGCTGCGCTGGCTGAGTTGGCATGCTGCGCTGGCCGAGTTGGCATGCTGCGCTGGCCGAGTTGGCATGCTGCGCTGGCTGAGTTGGCACTGTACTTACAATTATATTTTTAATTATTTTTAGAGGGATGCTTTGCACTGTACTGTGGCGGTGCAGATTTGGCACATAGGTACTGTATAGGTGCTACAGAATGTGAGGGTTGAAAACTCTATATAAGGGGCTGTTTGCATGAAATGGTAGGACTACTTGGGAGCCAGCATACCCGAGCGGGGCGCTCAACAAGTTAAGTCAAACACAAAGCATAAAGGAAGTTGGCAGACAACTTCAGGTCAAGCTCCGAGTAGTAGGAAGTTGAGAGTCAACTTCAAACCCAAGAAAACTTTTTCCTAAGCAAGTCGCAGAAAATCAGTGGTAGACGCTGCCCCTTTTATACTTGCTTGTAGCCCTCTCAACTCTCTCCCATATACACTGCTTTTTATTTGTTCAACTATACCACGGTAGCACTTTTGTCGCTCGCAACACCTCCGTCTTGGGGTAGTTGGTTCTAAGTATCTCTTCTCCCGACGATTTACCCCTATCACAGTGCTTGCCGAGTTGGGGGATGTCATGAGGTTGAAGAATAGAATGTAAATAGAACTACTGAAAAATACAACCGTATGGTAATCATCACGTAGCAGCCAATGGTTGCTTTTCATTCAGATCGAACATATCTTCGAAGAGGGGGCAATGTTTGCGTACTTTAAAGTTTGAAAGATGTGCTCAGTTGGGGCCCGGAAAACCGTAGAGGGTTACCGGTGATGGAAAGTCATATTTGCCAGCAAAGTTACCCGGAGCATACCACGGGATATGCCCGACCCTTACTCACCCTTCTCCACACCAGCTTCCAACCCCTCCGGATCGGCAGCGACATCACAGACGTCGTCGCCGTCCGAAGAGTTGAGATTAGACCAGTCCCTCCAGCGAGCAGGAGCCCACAAATGCTCCGTGCCGTAGGGTCTCATCAAAGGCAGGTTAGTGTCCCTCTCCATGGCCGTAATAATCCCACTTTCGCGCCATGACGTCTGCCCATAGACATCTTTGGGTGTTGTTTGTTAATCAGCGGCTTCGACCAAGGTGGAAGAGTAGAGCTTCCCGCCACTAGGTAGCGGGCGAGGGGTGTTCGGTACCACAGGGTGGTTCACCATGGGCCTGTTCCTTTGGCGAACAGACGCAGCCGACTGAGAATCCGACCTTAAGCCATCAAATATACCGAACAAAAGGTCGCTCACGGAGCGGTTCAAACCGCGCTTTGCTGTCTTGGACACTTTCACGCTGCAGCAGCCGTCATGTCCAATGCGGCCTGCTTGATGGCTGGCCTGAAGGTAGCATTTTAGGAAGCGTAGTTCCTTCCCCATTACGCTGTAGGTATACCCTTTTTGAGTCGATTGCGGTTGTCTGGAAAACCATGGGATAGGTCGGAAATATCTTCCAACAGTAAAACACCCAAACGTTTCCCCTCTTTCACAAGAGGTAGCAGATCGCATATCATTTCCGTCACCACGTGACCGATCCGTAGTCACGCCACACAGCTACACTGTGCAGGCGGGTGAACCGTTGGAGTTCTAAGAGTAAAACCAAACATTTGCCCTTGTCATATCAGATGCATAAGTGATACTGGTGCATAAGATAAGAACGCTGGACCGGTAGCAGGAGAAACTTGAAAGAATGAGACCCTCTAGATAATTCAAGAATTCATTTGCGTACAGCACTTTAATGCTCGAAAGCACGCACGATCTGCTAGTAGATCTCTACCAGCTACAAAGTATGGCCCAGAAGGGCGCGGAGGGTATTCAGAAACTAACTAAGAATGCAGGCGGCGGATAGAAACCTGTTGCACCTGCATCACTTGGAGATTAATCGCAAAACGGGTAACTAAGTCGCGAAGCTCCTGTTAAGGGGCGGAACCGCGACAAGAAGAAGCGAGACGTACCCAAATCATTTGTTATATGTTACACAACGTCTTTTGGTTCTCAGCCCTCCGATGTCTCGCTGTAAATACACTCCATAATTTCCATACTTTCGTATTTTCCCCATCGTGTATTCTAGCACCTGACACCGACACAATATGGAGTGATCTGTCACCTAAATTCTTCCAATAAGGCAATCAGATGCATTATGAGTACTGTTACTGTGTCGGTATAGCCTTTTTGAGTTGATTGCGGTTGTCTGGAAAACCATGGGATAGACCGGATATATCTTCCAAGAGTAAAACACCCAAACCTTTTCCCTTATGAGTACTTGGCTTTGCGAGCATGCGAGTATTCATTGGATTATAAATTTGCAAGGAGAATGAGGAAATACGGTACACGTTCGGATATATTTTCCAAAGTAAAACACCCAAACCTTCCTCCCCTTTTTCTGCATCTTATCGTAAAAGAGAGCGAACCTAGAATCACTGCCGAAGCCAATCTCTTTGCCTATTCCCGACAACATATTTTCGAGCATCTACCTGTAACTTTCAAGATCTCTACTTACTTTAATGAACTGAACGGAATGTTTGGGTTCTTTAATATTTGAAAGTTGCGGGTCGACCATCATCTGGTATGTTCTAAAAGTGTTCAAGATAATGGTTAGTGTGGCAATTGACGTTGAGAAATTTTTTACACCAAACTAGTTTTCGCTGATGCATTGAATTTCCGGATTGAATCAGTGCTACCAATGATACAGTCTACTGCTACTTTTGTTTTCTCGTCTGAGATCAATGAGGGTGCGAAAGCCTACTTCATTGGAATGCGAGGTAGCTCACATTGTATACATTTATTAGTAATCAAGATTTGTGTCCATTCGGACTCCAATGTTATTTAGGGTACTACTACAAACGGGGGAAAGGTTTGGGTGTTTTACTCTTGGAAGATATATCCGATATATCCCATGGTTTTCCTGACAACCGCAATCGACTCAAAAAGGGTATACCGACACAGTAACGGGAAGGAACTACTTTCGTACGCTTCGCTTTCTGAACTTTGCTCCATTTTGAAAACTCTCTCCAAAAATGAAATGTTTCCCACCATCGTACTCAGTTGACGATTCCTGAGTTTCGAAAATCTTAAAGGCAGCTCAGACAGCCTTGGATGCAAAGTTTCGGCGTCCGGTGAGATAAGAATGACTTTCAAGGACATTAGCTCGTAAAAGTAAGCCCTCTACCAAATGATTGCGTCTCGAACAGGTTGTTAAAAAGCTAGCTCCACACGCAATACCGTTGTCAAGAAGTCAGCCGTGTGATGTAAACCAATTTTTATTTACAATGGTATTAAAATCCGAATTTCTTCGACAAAGAGGACAAGCAGAGGAACAATTGGTAGCGTGGTATTTCGATGGTGTCAGGGCCAACCAGTGGTTCCAAACAAGAGTGCAGTCTTCGAATTGACCGCCGATATCTCCTCCTGGTTCGAGATCCTTGATTTCATTCTGAATGAGACCTAGTCTTCTCATAAATCAAAACATGTTCTCTCCGTTATTTCGACATAAAGGGGAAAAGGTTTGGGTGTTTTACTCTTGGAAGATATATCCGATCTATCCCATGGTTTTCCAGAGAACCGCAATCAACTCAAAAAGGATATACCGACACAGTAATGGGGAAGGAACTACGCCCCCTAAAATGCTACCCTCAGGCCAGCCTTTCGACATAAGGGGAACGTTTGGGTGTTTTACTGTTGGAAGATATTTCCGACCTATCCCATAAGGCATAAGGTGTACAGCTTCTCGAAGCTGGTGGAGCTGGGAGCATTTGCATCATAAGGAGGGGTGGCCACTGGTACGTTGTATTATTTGCCATAAGTGGTGAGAGTTAGCTGTAGGGGATGGGTTTGTGCGAGGTCAATGTTCTTGCAGGTTGTGGTAGTACCGTTTACTCGCCCTTTGCGATGATCTTGATATGGATTTCTACCCGATGGGTTCCGATATGTACGGCTCTACTGGACTTTGGACCGAGGCTGGGTTGCATCGCATTTCCGATTACATTGTCTTCCGGAAAGGGACGAGTCCTGTTGCCGAACATCAACGCCTTTTTCTCGTTCTCAATTCCTTGGTCCAACAACGTACTGTGATTGCTATCAATCGCAGGAAGCTACACCGCCCTGCTCCATAATTCTGTTGTCCTGATATGTTCATGTGTCAGCAAGAGTCTCTCTCTCTCCCCGGTTTACTCGTCAATTAACATCTTGTCGAGTATCGTATTCTAAAAAGGAGTATTCTACTTAGAGCTCAATTTTTAACAGTATCGCATTTTACTATGAAAGGGGGGAATGGTTTGGGTGATTTACTTTTGGAAGATATATCCGATCTATACCATACTTTTTACAGACATCCAAAATCGACTCAAAAAGGTATAGCGACACAGTGATGGGGAGGGAAATACGCTCCCTAGAAGGCTACCTTCAAGCTAGCCATCAAGCAGGACGCATTGGACATGACGGCTGCTGCAGCTTTCATTCGCATCAAAACCCCCGAACCTTTCCGTACGTCTCCAATGCCCTCACGGCCACGTTTCTTGCCACGCCATTTAGCAATGCACATGCATCCGGGTGTTTACTATGATATCGCCACCTTTAACGCATGCACTTCCTTTTGCCGACCATTGGATCGACGCATTCTTAGTATATTCTGCTCCTCCATTTCTCCATCGCAAAAGCAGCTAGCAGACACAGTTCACATGGCTTTGGAAGAAGCCCTGTCGCCTGGTAACACCACACCCGCGCCTTTCGTGATACTATGTCCCTGATTGCACCCGACGGATGGGACTGCTGGGCACCATGCCCTATTTTGAAGGCATATTATAGGGTAAATCGTAGTTGGAAGAGATATGCAGAACTAATTACCCCAAGGAGGTGATGCAAGCGAAAAAAGTGCTACCGTGGTGTAGTTGAATGAACAAAAAGGTTTGGGTAAGGACGATAATTACGAGGGCTACAAACAAGCACAGAAGGGGCAGGGTCTACCACTGATGTTCTCTGACCAGCGTAGAAAGAGTGGTTCTTGGGTCTGAGGTTGAATCTCAACTCCATACAACTCTGGACCTGACTTGAAGTTGTCTGCCGAATTTCTTGATCTCCACAGGAGGAAGTGGTTTGCTCAGCTTATACAGACTTTTTGGCTACCCCTAAAGTTTCAAAAAAACATTATAAGAACCATAAAATGCATCAAATGGAATCGTGTGAGGGAGAAAGGCTAGCAGCAGATACTATCAGTATAAATATCTAGATTTATTCCTTAATATATTATTCCTCTCGGTCAGACTTCAATAATTCGATCCAAATATCAATATCACCACAGCAGTCCCCACAAATATCCGCGAAGGGCTTACAATTCTTTATTTCCTCCTGTGAGATATCTAAACCTCTAGAGATGCTCCATCCAGTTCCAGCGCCGGAACCACCTGGTTCATACTGTCCGGCATCCTCCACAACATTCCAGCACTTTCCATGTTTCTGTCCACCTGGTCCTCCTCGTCCTCACCTTCACTCTCCTCTTCCTCCTCTTCGTCTTCTTCTTCCGCCTCGTCCTGCCCCTCTTCCTCTACCTTATCCCTGCCTCTTCTGCTCCTCGAGGCAGCGCCCGTGCCCGTTCCATTCTCCTACAGTAATCCTCACAATCGATTGGTCCATTGCCCATCAGGGCCAGCGCGTTGAAGGGGCGGCAGCATCGGGATGGCTTTTCGATGGTGAGGAACGGGCGGAGATTGGTCATGTTGAGGAAGAAAATTGGGTGAGCCGATGGGGTACTTGATGGTGGGGGTTTTCCTCAACGACGTCGATTTCGAGTTTTAAATATAGCGACTTCTTCGAAAAGTTTCACGCTATTAGACGAAATACGAAAATGTGACGCAATTCTGCGGCTTCGAATTTGCATATAATCAGAGCAATAACTAAAAATCTGCTTGATAAAATTTCGAGACTGAATTTGGAGGAAGAAGCGTATCAGAAGTGGAAAGATTTCTTTTTTGATAAAGGAGGACCAAAATCCTCAAAACCAAAACAGAAATGGAGTTGCACAGTGAACCTGGGTTCATTGGGAACATTAGTTTCATAATTTTGTTCGTAAAGAAAGTTGATGGGAAGAGTTGTTTATCAAATCTCAAAGGGAAGAAGAAGACAGAAGTATGTGAGGAGGACCACTCTCCTACAGAAAGAACCGTTTTGTAACAACAACTATATCCCTGTATTCAGCCGAAGGATTTGCCTACTGGGCACCATGACCCATCTTAAAGACAGATACCAGGAGCAAATATTTCTCCACTTGGTTCCAGAATTCCTGTCAGACCTCTTTGCTCTCCTCCGATACTCGTTTGTCAAAAGCAAAGTGACCGGAAATGCTGTATACCTACAAAAGACTTCTGTTGTACCGTCGTTTCGGCTTTGAGCGCAGCTTTTGCCCTAACAACCATGTGAGCCTCCTCGAAAAGGAGGAAGGTTGTGTTGTGGTGCTGTTGGAAGATATATCCAATCCAACCACACTTTTCCAGAAAACCATAATCGACTCAAAAAGCTATTCAGGGCAGGCAAACCTATGAAGAAGGAACTACGCTGCCTAAAGTAACCTATTTTGAGCGGTCCAACGTCCATTCATTTCGCTTCAATTTCAATACAAACACCGGACAAGACCGGATCTCTGGGGTATGGGAGCCTTTGGTGGCGCGGAATACTTTGACGTAATCTTATTCAACTCTTCTTTCTTCTCTTTTGCCAGAGAGACGAAGTTCAACCCACTCACGAGCCTTAAAGCCCCCCATACGAAGAAGAACAGGAAATAACAAGGAATTTTTGCTGAATTGGCAGGGAAAAGCCGACTAGTTCTTTTCTCCACATCAACGGGCGGCGTCCAGCGACGTCCTTTAATGTGGAGAGGAGAAGAACTAGTCGGCTTTTCCATCCGTGACGATCGCCGTGGTCAAGGAAATTGTTAGAAATGTTGCCAGTGTCGGGATGGAACGGGCTCTGAACTCGCAAGTCATTCTATTACAGCGACACTCCGAACTGACAGTAGCCTTCAACGCCGTCTTTGTATGTTCGCCTTCACTCCGTAAGCCGGTAGATTTGAGTGCCGTCTGCAGCTGCCGTAACGTGGATAACACAAAGTTACACCAGTCGACTAGGTTTCAATCAAAATATCTGCTACAGTAAACGGTCTCTAGAGACCGAATTACTGCGCTGGCAAAACAGAACGGGAGGATTCCTTCTATTCCTCTCGGCCTTTTCCACCGGCATCTAATTTCTAGTCTCTCGGCGCACAATGATTCTCCTGTCCTTCGCTCCTACCTTTTGCTATATCAGCTGGGGCATATCTCAAGAATGATACCGGTGCGATCATTTCCTCCTTGCGTCGTCTTTCCCAGAGTCCTGAGTCAAAAGACCATTTGGTGGTTCATGTCAAAGCCTACAATGCCTTCAATTGCATTTACATTCAGTGCTTTCTTGAATCGGCGCAAACTGTCTAGCAGGAAACTGAAGGTATTATCTTTACGGACAGCAATTCCCTCCCGCTAGGTTTCCCTCTTCACTTCCTTTTTCTTTGTTCTGAGTACCAATTTCTTTCCCTTTCACGCAACCAAGTTACATTTATTGATACTTTTCCCTTTTTCTCGTTTCTATATTTATATGCGATATTCTTCTCTTTAGGTTGTAATTACTTAGGTCTGCTCCGCTTATTTGATCTTATTGGCATCTAGTTTTCTTTCTCATAAATCAATATTTCTACACGTGGTTTACACCTGACCATAAACCATCCTTTCAAAGGCAGGTTTCACTAATTATCACTACAAGACCTATTTTGTCTACTTTTTGGGTTCAGCAGGCCTGTAAATCTGAACTTTTTGGTTCTAATTCAAACTTTCGGAGCTGTCTTAAAAGATGTTCTTGTCCTGCAATAGGAAAAAATTGACAATTCATAAGGCTCCTGGCAACCATCGTCTTCCAATTACCTCCCTCCCGGCCCATTACCAAATATTGTCATCCTCAGCCCCTCACTTTCTACCCTTTATTACCTTCGGGATAAAAGACGTCGAGAACTACCCACGCCGCTAAGCTAGAGAGCGCTTGGCAGGGCTCGGTGCTTGCCACCTGGTGGAGATCGAAACACAGGGTGCGGTGAGGGAGGGGAACTTTGAAGAGAAAGATGGCAAGGCAGAGGAATTTTTTCGAGACGTGACTCCGGAACTGTCCTACGGCTTCCAAGAAGAAAGTTTTGTGGACCAGTCCGGGAGGGAGGGAGATGAAACTGGGAATTATGCGGATACAGAGGGGATTTCGACCCGTGTCATATGGGATGGGAAGGAACTAATTGGTTGAAATAGGTGGTCCCGGCCATGGAACCAGTCGGAATGGAGTCAGGTGGCCTTTATTCGTTGCAGTGATGGTGGTACAATCCTGAGACATCCATAGGCATGTTTGGGAACTCCGTGGGTAATGATGATATATTGGGAGAAGTGCTACATTCTGATGAAAAAAAGATGATTTTGAGGAGTGGATTCAGTAAGTTTTTTCAAGTATCTCTTGTAAAAATCTTCGCACCCACATGAACTCTTTTCCCATTTTTTCCGGTGCTTTTACTAGTTTCATTGAGATTTCGTCCTCGAAAAAAATTCTGTAAACGGTGAGTGCATGGTAGTCGTACGGCCCCATTACACTGTAAACGATGCAGTGTATACGGCATCATACTTTACGTGCGGTTACTGTACAGTGCTACCCTCGTGGCACGTGCAACGTAGAGTGGGTACTGTAAGGTCTTGTACAGTACAGTAGGTACACCGGTTTAACGTACAATTCTGCCATTACGTGGCATGTGCACAGTACGTTCGGCGCTGCAATGCGTACAGTGCCGGCGCGAAAATTCTATCAGTTATGCTACGATGATATCTGGCCTTACAGTACTCACCACATGCATAAAAGCTCTAAATAACTGTCTATAGGTGGTTAAATTCGACAAAACATGTCCTTCAGCACAACTTAATTTCAATTCCACAGGAACGTTTGTAGCTAACGGTTTACATTTAAGCACCTCAAATGCCTACAAAAGTTTAATAATTAGTTGATTATGGAATCTGACCTCATTTGCACTGTCCTCGACAGTCATTCCCAAAAATCTTTCAATCTTTTCCGGAATCCGTATGTCTAAATACTTCTTGAAATATAGAATGACTTCGCTTAATACAGGTTGTACGTTCCCAAATACTACGGTATAGTCAAACTATACATCCAAAAACACAAATTCCTTTCAAGTAATTAGTATGTACAACGTCGGGTCTGCCTTGCTGTGTTTGCAGCCCATATCCCTTACAAATCTATCAACGTGAACGTTCCATTCCCTATATGCTTCACGTAAACCATATAGTGACTTGTCTAGTCGCTAGTCATAGTCCTTAATCCCTTAGACTTTGAAACCATCCGGCTGTTCTATGTACAGTTCTCCCTTGAGCGGTGAACTCAAGAATACATTTTGACATCGATCATTGATCTACAACAACCAAAGTGCACTGAAATGTCAAGCATGAGGCCTAATGAAGTGTACTCTGGAACAAAAGGGAAAAATTCCTTAAAATAATCTCATGCTATCTGCGAAAACCTCTTCGCTAACCACCGTGCCTTGCGTATAATTAAGTTACCCTTGCCATCCTTCTTCAACTCAAATACTCACTTGGTACGAATCAAATTCTTATCTGCACTAACCTATACCATGTCCCATGCATCCAATATTTTATAGAGTTCAACTTGAAATGCATTGATTTCAGCCAATCCTCAGTTTCGTCTTCCTTAAGAACATCTTCATAAGACATAGGTATTCCTTCATGTTCAATAGTAGTCTCCAACACCAAGTGCGTTAGCTCATGCCCAGACCGGATCTGTGGCCTCCCTTGTAGCACGTTCCCTACGATGTACCCCAGGATATAATATCAAGGCCTCCGAATACTCACTACTACTACCGTCGTCTTGGTCGCTCCGTTCCTTATTTTCCATGGCCTGGATTGGTTCGCTTGCCCACTCCTTGTTTGGATTCTTTTTTCGATCTCTACCTCAGCGATCACATCATCAGTACCTTCTGAGTCAAGAGTCTTACCAACTTGTGCTTGCGAGGTCTCGTCTTCATTTAACTTCATATCTTCAAAGCAATGCTTATGGCTCTTGCTATTTATCAAAGTCGATTTCGTTTGCGCTTGTCTTTCTTTTGCTCTCAAGGGCCTCGGTAAAGGAAACAACCTTTGTTTCGGAAATGTTGTGGATTACTATGTGCCCACTAGTTTATCGAACAAATTTTCTAATTCTTGCATCATATGAGGTGTTTTAAAAGATTTAGCAGGAAACTCACCGTCCGGTACCCGCTGTATATATCAAGCAAAGTCAAAAAATACTTTGACTTACCCAGTGACTCATTCCTTATTGGATTAGTAAGTACGTCACTGTAAACGCACCCAATGGGGTATATGACATCATTTGATTATCATTCCTTTCATTTTCTTGGCGCACGCGTTGATTTAATAATTGCACACGTTTCACAATTCAATATTGTACCGCTGACCTCAGACTCCCTGATGCCAATAAAATGCAGCAGTGTTGCTCTGATAAATTCATTGCTACACTGTCCTAACCGTACGCGCCAATCTGGTGCCTTTCTGTTCTATTCAACGCTTTCTATCCCGTGAAAAACATCAACGACCGCTTCGTACAATCCGTCAGATGTTTCACATCCGGCTATCTTCGTTATTTCCGACTGTTTAGGTACCATTTCTAGGAAACCAGAGTGAGTCCGCTTTCATAATTGTCAATGATGACTCTGAACTGATTTTTGCTTGCCTGTGACAGTGAAATCGAATTGTACATTAAGTCATAATTATATAATGCATTGTGAAGAATCATTATACTCCTTTGTTTCACGGTTCCTGCACAGTCCTCGTGTTTTTCGTGAACGTAACTAATTTTTCACTTCTCTTCCTCATATTTTTTGTGCAATCCGAACCAAGAATTCATTGGTCCGACGGCTGCCCGTTCGCACGAACCGACATCATTTGAAGTTTTGACACCATTGCAGTAGAATTATTATTTTCCTCTTCGTTTTTGTTCTTGCAGTCACTTGCAATGTGTCCCTCTTTTCCACATATGATGCATGTTCGTTTTTCTTTTAAGATTATTGGTATAATCCTTCTTTAAATTTATTTTGTTCCAGCACTATTTGGCTATGTGTCCCATCTTGCTGCATGAAAAGAACTTTTTTGACTTCTCCTGATTCAAAAAAGTTTTTTTCTCAACAACCTGAGAATAAATCGTACAGCAAGTCTCACGAATATGAATGTGGAAACTACCTCGTAGTAGCCATAATTCCTGTCCATAGTTGCATCAGCTGTAACATAAAAGTACTTTGGTACACCTCTCGGTATGGAACGTTTACTTTCCAGTCCTGAAATATTATTAACTGCTCTCCCGAGTTCACTAATCAACTTTACAGGCGTTTTTGAGAAATCAACAATTTGCTCTCCCCTTTTTAGCTAAATTACTTGCAGCCTTGATAACTCTGCATCGACTGATGCCTCAGATACGGTTTGAAATGTTTATTTCAAAATATTTCGTGCCTTAAAAGGACACCTTGACTTACACACCATCCCTTTGCCTGAGTCAAAAATAACGGTGAGAATAAACGCGAGCGCGAGATCCCTTCTCTGAAACTTTTTACTGCGTCGCCCAACGTCCGTAGTTGTCGACCCTGGAACTTTTAATCCATTTTCTTTCGCTTTTTTGCTACTTTCGTCGGCAATAGTTAGTGCACTCACTTAATTGCCTTCTAATTCCGTCTCTTCATAGGTACACAGTTTTTTCCCCTTAAGCATCACTTCAAAGTTATTTGAAGAGGCAAAACATTGATATGCCTTTAAAAAAGATATTCAGAACTTTATTACCTTCATATTATCCATTTATTTTCGCCAGTAATATAAAGAAATGGAAATAGGTGATAAAACTATTTTTCTTGCTTCTCGTTGCCAAATTAGAGTCCGAATTCTGGATACGTAACCTTTTGCACGGCTTTTATTCTCTTTTTATCTTTCTGTCCTCTTTCCAAATAGCTACCCATAAAGTTCCAAGCTATATCCAGTAAGTCCATGATTTGAAAATGTTAACTTGGAATGTTCAACGCAGCATGTTGCTATGTCCAGCACTGGACCTGTCGTAGATGTAGATGCTTGTACAAATGTATAAACCTGTAATCTTTTTATCTGTTCCCAAGCTTTCAATGCATCCGGCTAAACTCGCCGCCAATTCCTATCTCTTGCAAAAAGAAAAGCAAAAAAAATTTTTCAACGCAATTTCGATTGCATCAAGGCGTCTTAAGCTTGTTCCGGTTAAGGCATAGAAAAAAACTTTATAGGATATATTAAATTCAGGGGGTGTGTTGAATGTGATTTCAGAAATTGTGGCGGCATTTTTTGGCCCGGATGTCATCTCAAAATTACCAAAAAAATAATAGGTGATGTAACGGTAGCAAACTGAATGGGTGCGGTTGGAAAAAATTCCGCGTTATTTCGGAGACTTGGCAGTTGAAGTTGTTTTCCATTAATTCATGAACTAAATTTTGATGCAATCCTTGACTGTCCGAAAATGGAAGACCTCGGTTTATGCATTGTAAAGGGCTACTAAACGTTTTTAGTTGAAATAAACGACATAAAAATAGGATATCCCTCCACTTTGATATTTTCAGAAACATGTAGATCCTTGTATGAATTGATTATGAATATTTCAATTCTGAATACTTCAGCTTAGATTTACAATTATCGAATATGTTCGGAAATGGGAACGTATACGACAAAGGGGCTACTACTATTTTCAATTCTGAATTTGGAGTGAAATATAACTTTAGTATGAAAGAGGAATAACATTTTAGATACGATGGAATATGGAAAAATAGGGAAACTCGGGATGATATCAATAGTTAGAATGATAAAACACACCTCGGTGAACTTTAAATGTGGTGGATCACAAATTGAACAATTAGAATGCAGCAGATGCGAAATTTTCCGGAAACATAAAGATAAAATGTATAGATGTATGGCGCAAAGGGAGGTTTTCAGGGAAAAAAACCAAACTATTCTTTTCTTCTGACTCTATGAAAACATCAGATATACTGATATTTATAGAATATAGAGCCAAGGGTGCTTCTTGTTCATGAATAACAAGTGTATCAGTTCCTCAAAATCACTGTATATCTTAAACTTATAGATTTCCAGTCGAGTTACTAAATAAAGAGAGAATATTGCCAAAATGCCGGCAAATTATCTCAGTTTATACAAAAACGGTTCCTCAACAATGAAAATATCGTTATTATCGTATAGACAGATGTTATTGCAGAAGTGGGTTTAGATCGTTATAATCCTGCGTAAACGCTGTAATTCATTCCTAAGCTCCGTTTCCTGTCAGAGTATTCATTCTTTAGTTGTAAATAAGTTAATTCCTTGGTTGCACGTAGTCCTCTGTGAAGAGAAAATTTTCACCTCTTTGATAGTAGGTGACGAGACGAATTGTGTGGATAGATCTCCTTTATATCTTCCCTCAGCTCAAATAGAGCTTTCAATGCGTTCATTTTACCTCCGTGATAGTGCAAGGGTTGGACTACTTTGATCGGAATGATGGCCAGCTTGTAGCCTGTTTCATTGCTTTTCTATGAACAAAAAGAACTTTGTAACCGGCCTGAGAAATTTGAGTTTTCTGGTTCCCATTTTTTACGCCTAGGTTGATCTTCTATTTCATTTGGCCAATATCTTCACCTCCCTAATCATCATCATCCAATATATTCGCCTTCAATTCCTCATTTCTAAATCTTGCAGTTATTTTTTCGTACAATAACTTCAATTATGAGCAACCATCTACCCATTTTCGTCGGTGATACCCACATAATACATTTGATAAAGCAAGTTTTACTCTATTTCTTTGGTTCTGTTTGCAATATTTCTCGCTAATGATCGTTTGATTTTTTCTACCATTCCATCATACTACTCGTTCGATGTAGGAGCGTAGGCGAGCCCTGTTTTCAATTGAATACCTTTTCTGTCAAAAAGTGCGGAAATTTGTTGCAGCGAGACAAATAAATAAGTCCGAGATGATCCTTTTAGGTATACCAAATGGCTCGATAATTTCGTTTTGTACAATATAAAGTACCATCCTGCATTTTCCCCCTTTGTTGCGAAGTTGAGTGGTCAGGCGGTTAGGAAATCACCTCCTATAAGATTATATTTGGTTCGGAAGAAGGTTCTTTGAATGTAGCTGCAAAGTATATTGCGAAAGTTTTAGAAGTGCTTAAAATGGGGATGCTTTATGTATTCTTGTACATCTAGCTCTTTTTGAGGTTTTGACAGAGGTCACAGTTTTCAAAGCGCTTAAAAAAGTCCTTGTGAGTGTCTGGTCACCAAAAAACTTTCTTAACGAGTTGCTTTCTTGGTCAGAGATCTCAACGTCGTAGCTCATAAGATAAAGTTCTCAACATCTTTGTTATTTATCTGATAGGAGCTCCTAGTGAAGTACTGGCTTTCTTGAGTCGAAAAATATATCCTCCGCACGAAGCAAGGGCATTCATATTTATATGCACCCATCTTTTATATTCTTTCTCCACGTTTCATATTTCAAAGTCCTCCTGGAAACAAACGTGTTCTTGAATATTAGCCTAAAATAATTTTGCGCAAACCTAGTATTTCTGCAACTCTAATAACATTCTCGGGAAAACGTTTACTGGGGTTCGATGAGGTCCCCAAACAGCTAAGTAACCAGCTGACTGAGTAATGGTTCCGAGTATGTAAGTATTCTAATCCAATGCTCAGCTAAAATTTCGAGCCACCTATTCACCTGAAGATTTACATCTTTCTTCTGAAATTTTGCCCTATAACATCGGCAGTTAGGTATGAAATTTAAATTTTCTAGTGATGAAAAACAAACATGAAACTTTATAATGTAAGAGAGACAGCAAATGATTCTTCCTTAAAGAAATAATACATCTTCGTTGCAAATTGAATGTGAAATTTGCAATTTTACACTTTCTTGGGACAGCAACAATCCCAAACTTTGATCAGATACACTTATTTACACTATAAGCGGCTTCTTAACATCCTGATTTATGACTAATAGAGGATCCCATAGCTTTTTTTCAAATTTATCTACCGCGATTTGCATTTTCCGTTCCAGGAAAGCTTCGAATTTTTCGTGATGGCATTTAGCGGTGCCACATTCATGGTTTTCGAAATGCTTTCAATAGTAAAAAGCTAGACTAAGGAAACATTAAGTTGTCATATTTGAAATAGTTCGTGTTCCCGGCTCGATTTTTTTTTGTTTTTCAGATCAACCTGGATTCTTATTAGATCTAAAACGCGGACCAGTAAAGTGAAGGATTCCTGTGCAAATAAGCACTTGTGGAGCTTTACTTTCAATCTTCACTTTAAAACTCTCTCAAATATTGTCCGGTAATCCAAGATATGCTCATCCAAATTTTCTGAGAATACCTAAATATCATCATTTAATAAATCCAAAAAATCAATTCTTTTCAAAAAATCCTTCTTTCCTATTTGGAATGAGGCTGGTGGAATTATGAGACCGAAGGGAACTAAATTAAATCTGAATGTCACAATTTAGCTTCTAAAACTTCTTTTGTTGTTGCAATTTTCACTAAAAAGTAATATTCCAATATAAATAGATCAATTGATGTGACTTGTTTCCCATCCTTCAATTATTCTATAATTATTTTCCATGTTTGGAATCAACAATCTTTCCGATATCATTTTTGGTTGATACGCCGATATTCGACACCGTATTGAGTTTTTACATCCCGTTTGGCGCAACTATGATATTAAATTACAATGGTGATAAAAACCTGGGAGTAGAGTCATTTACTACAAACTCTTAATGTTGTCTCAAATACCATGAAATATAAAAACCTTCATATTTTGAAGGTTGAATTCTTAGCGTATAGAAAATTGGTTTAGAACCCGAAAGGTCTAAATATTGAGTGAATGGTAAACTTTATTGTCTTAAGTCAGACACACTCTACGTGATTTCTTTGGAAGCTTTCAATAACCCAGATATTTTCTTAGAAGCCGTAGAGGGATTTGTTTCAATTTTCATCAATACCCACCATCCATTTCTCTTTTTACCAATGATCTTTCCCATCTCCGTTTTGATGAACCACTTCTCTAGCATCTACATTCTCTGATTTGATCTCCACCAAGTCCTCAGCTGCATCCGGTGAATATTTATCTTTCATCCTTACAATCTTGTTCTCGAACCGAGAGTCCTCGCATACTACTACAAATATAAGCAGAGATTTCCCTTCAAGTCCCAGCCGCAGTTTGTATCATACCCAGAATCTCAGTCATTCCATGCGAGGTTTACCATTCTTCTGTAATAATTTTTTTCATTTCCGAGGACGTTGTTTGGGTCTGAACCTTTACTTTTATAGGTAGAGGTGAGATATTCACTGACTGAATCCTTCAATTCTTCTGGACTGTCGCAATTGTCAGACTTTGGGGTCGGGTTTTCATTCGATTTGAGCCCAGACCTTATTGTTTCCAAGATCATTGCATGTCCAACAACTCTCCCATTGGAGGACACACAGTGAGTTCATCGAAAGGTAGCACAGGTATAACAAGAAATTTGATATCGAACTTCGATTCCCCGAAAAACAGTGAAAGGTAGTCAAATGCATCTATACATTTTGAGATGGGTCCATCCGCAACATTGTCCTTCTTGTAGTTGAGGAATTCTAGAACCGATAATAGTCACCAAAATTTTTGAAATGGAATTTTGGAGCAGCAAAAGATTCAAAAAGAGCTTAGTTTTTCGTTCCCAACATTTTGACCGGTACTAGGTTTGGACCTATTTTTGCGGTGAAGACTGAGATAAGGAACAGTTTCTTGCCCTTACTGGACTGATTAGACTTCATGATATATTTGAGCTCTTTCCTCGCATCTTCTGCTATCCCTCTTTTTCACTGATGAAAACTGACTCCAATTGGAGTTGAAACGAGCTCAGCTACCAATTTTCAAGTATTTACGTATACTGCTAAATACCAAGGGATGCTTTTACAGATTATCTGCTTTCGTGTCATTCTTTGCGAAGAAATTTCCGCTATGGTTTCATTTGAATCAAAAACTTTGCATTCAGAGGGTGCAGGTGCTGGAATAGGTTCAAGCATTCCATGATCTAATCTTATCTTCTGTGGTAACGTATTATCTTCTCCATGTTTTTCATATTTATTTTGTTGATTTCGTCTACGACAGATACGTTACCGGGTTTGTTCAACTTATCATTCTTCCATTTTTTAACCTTTTCATCTTAGGTCAGGACTCTTTTCGTGCATTCGAGATAATTGCCAGTGTGTTATCTTTAGTCCATCAGTTTCTTTTATGACAACCATCGAGACCGTCCTTCGCACATCGAGTATTCCGGTTTGTGTTCTCCGGGCATATATTCGCAAAGTTTACAGGCATGTTGCAGAAGGTTCAGAATTCTGTCGCCTTTAAAATACCGGACTTGTTTTTCTTGACGGTCAGATTAAAGCCCCCAACTCTTAAGTTATCATGTCTCTTCGATTGCCGAACCGGATTTCCAGCCGTTCTTCCAAGTTTATGAAATCACTTCTCAAGGCTTTCAGTGCCGCTGAGCTGGTATCCGGCATTTTGGAATTTTTTTCAGGATCCACTAATGGTATCCATATACGATTTCCTTACTGTGTCTCACTCAGCGACTGAAATTTCTCCGAGTTCTTAAGAAACTCCAAAATGATGCATTTCAAATAGTTAAACGTATGATGACCTCTGATGGGGAGTAAATAGGAGAACCACTTATCCTCCATTGCCGCCTTACCCAAAATTTAGTGCTTACTTGTTAGTTAAGCCAAGCGTTTTTGTAGAGGTCACACAAGTAAACCAATGAGCTGAACAAATCGCTGAAGTTTACTAAGCCACCATGAAGATTTTGATAGTCTCATCTGCTTTTACGTTTTCATCTTATTAAGTCACGCTCCACAGATATACCTCCGCTATGTTGCGCCCGTTCTCACGAGGGGACTCTCGTCGATGAATTCAACTTTATATTTGCTCTTTTTATCTCCTAAAAGATAGAAAGAAGATACTATCGCCCTTCAATACATCATTTTCCCCCCATTAAAACAATAAGAAACTGTTCAATATTTTCACTTTTTCTTCCCTTAAACGGCATGCGAGCAGAATTGAGATCCACGGTCGCAAAGAAAAATTATTAATCCGAAATTCAAATTAATATTTCATACCTCTAGCACGCCGGGTTCAAACCCCCATCACAACACCAAATGATAGAAACTAACCTACAAGGACAATTTCCTCAGTACTTTTCTATAATTGATATGTTACAAGCGAACTAATTGATCCTGAATTATATTTTTTAAGTAGATGAGGAGGTGGATAAGGGCAGAGGGTTAGGGGCCCAAGTTATTACATATAGTTCACGTTATTACACATATTCTCAGGGACTAATGGCAGAAAATGCTTGAGGACAAAAGTTGAAGTTTATCTCCGTAAATAATTGTCTTATTACTCGAAACTGTCTCCCAACTTGCCAAAAATATTTTTAAGAAAGAAGTTTACTAATCTCGTATACAATTTTCGCATAACCCAAATGTCTCAAACGAACATATTAAATTCTATGAAATGCATTAAAGGAAATCTTGCGGACGACAAGTACTAACGGAAGATACTATCAGGATAAATACCTATACTCCCTGCTCAAGATCTTTGTCGTTGACATCAGACCCAAACAATTTCTCCAAATATATATTTAACCCAGTGCAGCCTCACTGACTCTTTTGGACGGGCAACAATTATGGATACCATTTCGGACATATCGAGGTTCCAAAATACATTCTCAAGACCGTCAAACTCCTCTCAGTACCCAAGAAGAGAAGTCTGCAATTTTTATTGCACCTTCAAACCCCCCTAAATCCCCTAAGGGTGCAGATTCTGTCGATAGAAATGAGTTGATGTGTTTGATGCAGGCGTCTAGTTCTGGCCAATGCAAGATTGAGGAGAAAATGTTCTCAAAAAAATCTCAAAAACATTGTCGGAATTTCTGAAAACGGTAGCATTACAACTTTGAACGATTGATTTAAATTTCCTGTGAATGAGGGGATTTGAGATTGTTTTTTGTCCGGGCAGAATTTAGGTCTGAAATCTTCGCGAAAAAAGTAACAGACTTCATTTCCCACGAGATTTTTGTAAAAGGCAGAGCCACGGATTATGTAGAAGAAGTTGCGCTGTGCCTCACTTGCGAAGGTAACTCCTTAGTAAAGCAAATTTTAGGAAAATAAACTGCGTGATGAGGCAACGGAAGGACCCAGGTTTTTTATTCCAGCCTCTGGTTTTGGACCCCCTCGGTGCCCCTTTTCCGGAGATTGCATTATTCATCGAAGCGTTTGTAACACGTGTAGCCAGGAAATACCACACCTCGGATGCTACGATTCGCACACGCATCTACTGCCGCATCAGCTGCACTTTTTGGTCGTCGGTTGCTATGGCCATCATATCGTGGGCCCCACTGCACGTGACCGACGTGAGCCATCCAGTTAGCTCTTAACTCAATAGTCTGTCAGTCGGTGTACACTCAAGATAATTAACGAATAAGATTTCTCTCTCTTTCTCTCTGTACTGTACATACTTTATTGCACTACATTGTAGTGTGCTTTAATCGCGAGTTGTCTTCGAATGCAACTATTCAATCCACAGGAATAAATGGCGGTGGAAAAAGATGAGGAAGAATGGCAATGCGATGAACTGTTCAAGGAAAAGTTAGAGCAGACGAGACATTAGCTTGGAGGGCCGTGCCACGTTTTCTGTAAGTACGAGGTTGTGACAGAATTTTTATTGAAAGGGAGGGGCTGAGGGAGATGATGAGTTAGGTTTACGACTAACCTGGACCGAGACTGGCATTTGTGGGGTATTTTCTGTTTGAGTACCCTAAGAGGGGTCATCACCGGATGCAGAGCCACTAAAGACGGCGGACAGAGAAGGTAGAGGGCTATCAGATAAGCCAATGTTGGACAGCCGGGCGAAAGGTGTGTGAATGGACGGGGTACTTCCTTGCGGTGGCTGAATTTCAATTCGCGGGTGGTCGAAAAGGAAGGTATATGTGGTTGCGACGGTTTTGAAAGACGAAAGCCCGTGCGTCGATAATTGACTATATGACGATTTCGGTGTTTTCCTTTTGTTTTTTTGCGGATTATTAAATTGTTAGTTTCAATTGTAATGGCACTTCCGCCATGCGAAGTACAGTACGGTTAAAGATATTCATTACAGTGATTAAGTGAGGTTAAGATTTACCGTATTAACTTGCGCCTTTGTCCACATGTGAAGAACTCTGCGGTACAGTAAAGCGATGCAGTATAATTCAGGTTGCGCAATAATAGAAGAATGTGCAGTGTCAAGAAATTGAGAGCCCTTTTTGATCTTTAGATTTTACTACAAAATAGGGGGAAAATAAATTTGCGAGAGTTTAAGAGGTCGTGCTTGCTTGGAAACCAACAGTCGCTTGTCCTGCAGTGTAAGCTTCGCGGCTCGGACTGGTGCTGTAAAGCTCTCATTTATGGACTAGAACCTTCGTGAAATTTCAGTTGGTTGTAATTACAGAAATATACTGTGCAGACAGTGCAACGGTATGTTCTGCGGTTCTTCCTTTGTGCACTTGAGTTAGCAGAACGGTAGAGGATAGAGTTGACCATGCTAGGGAGTAATGGTATGGTGGTGGCTCTAGAAAAGGTGAAAGAGCTTCGGTTAGAGGAATTGGCCGTTGGGATATAATGTAGTTGGAAGGTGGTGCGGAGGCGGGCTGACCTGGGGCTGTGAAAGTAACGGTACTTGTGATGGGCAAGCGAAGTGATATCCAGGAAGTTGTTCTTTCGGAGGAAATCTGTCTTCTGGAGGGGTCCGGTGTAATTAAATGCGCTGTGCGCGGTTCCTCTCGTCTAGGAACAAAAAACCGTCAGACAATAGTAAACCCAACAAACATACACCAAGACCCGCAGGGTGTTCGTTGTCCTTCTTTCTTTAAACACCCTGCGATGCAGTAGCACAGCTCGCCGACGGCGAGGAGAAATGGGGTCGGAAGAGCGGGGTAATTACTTGGACGGCTGGAGGGTATCCTTGTCCTCCGGGTTGTAAGGCCGCACCGTGGCCCGCAGAATACTAGAAACTTAATATGGGTCGATTCCAAAGTACTGTAGTCACTAGGGGCGTAATACTGGACAAAGAGGGGGTAGTAGCGGGTCAGCAGTGCTGAATATCTCCTTTGGAGATGTGGATGGTGTCACCAACGACAACCTTGAAGTTCCTATTTGTATATAGACGCCGGATTCCGAGGCGCCAAGTGTGAGTAAGTATCACAAACAAACAAAAAAAGGGGTACTATAATATTGGATAGTGAAGGGTGAATTAAAAAGGGGGAACCCATGCGGTTAAACGTGCCTATAGCCAAAGTTGCCTTTGGCAAGGTTTCAGGTTTCTGCAAAGGCGAAAGTTGGGAGTCAAGTTCAGAGCCAACACCAGGGTAGCTGTTTAACCTGGGGCCCTAGTGGCCAGGTAGGTATAAATACAAGTTAACTAGGTTAGGGCTATCTACGACGGCGTGGTGAGTGAAGTTAGGGTCAGCCAAGTAAGGGAGATCCAAGTTAGAGATAAGTAAATTCGGCACTTGTTCCAATAGGTCCCTTTCACCTGCGAAAATATCAGGTCCAATTTGGGGGCCGAGTGGTCTATGTTGCAAGCCCTCAGACCCTCTCGGGTGGTTATACAGTTCCCGGAATAATAGTGGGCGACCAGCTAAAATTGCCCTTCCTGTACAGTACAGTGCGTGCCACTTAACAGTTAATCAGATCAAAAAAAAGATCACCAAAATCAACTCTGCCGGTGGCAGTATAGTGTGAGTGTCAATTACACTACATATCCCCGTTCTGAGCGAAAGAAAGAAGTTTAATGCATTCAGTATCTAATGGATACTGCGCACTTCCTAACTATACGGCTAAGATCTAACCGGATGTACCTCGTCGTCCATGCGCATCGAGGCAACGCGCATTCCCGTGGTTCTCTCGATATTCTAAATAATCATATTTTGGTTACTGTAGTACCAACTTGGTTCATATGGCCCATTTGGTAGTGTCTCGAGCGGCTGACGGGCAGGTCCCGGGTTCAAGGCACTGGAGTCTGCCCATTTTTAGGGAGGCCTCCCAAAATATTAACCCTAATTCAGGGTTGTACATGTTTTCCACTTTCGCCAGGTTTTTCGGATACAGTATCGCCCTGGTATTAAGTGTAAGTTGCGGTACTTTGACACACCTCCGGGAGACTACGACCACGGGAAGGGGCAAGAACCAAAAAAAGTAGGGTTTTCAATCGGTTACTTATCTAGCCATTGTGCGTACGTCCCGAAACCTCTTATGGCAATTTCAACTTCCGGCTATCATCGTTTTCATTAGCGGGGGTTCCCCATTTTTTCTTTTGTTCTATTAACGCAACTTGCAGCCACCATCACATTCAACGAAAACTGCGATACCCAGTGCATCACTAACGTAGCTATTTCTCCCTTTGCCCTCCTTGCTCGCATGTATCGCCATACGGGGCTGTGGAAACTAGAGGGTACTTCGATGGCGAAGGCTTCGCATGCTTTTGCGCGCGTCCCATGGCTAGACACCCGGTACCTCGACGATGAGTACTTGGTCCGCAGCTACACCCGTTGGCGAGTGTCCTTGTTGATGCTCCCAGGAGGGATTCCGTTTGAAGCGCTGCAGACTTTCGAGTGGCGTTCCCGAGGCTTTGTCCTCATCCGAATTTGGAACATACCGTCGCCGGTGGCGAATGAGACGTTGGGAGCCGGTTACTTCGCGTAGTGTGCGGCGCAGCAATAAGGTCGCCAGACTCGTAGACAAGCTCACGTTATTAGCTGACTCACCCTTCTTATGGCTTGGTTTAACTCCGATGGACTTGTGGTGCGCTCGGTGTCCGCGGGAAGCTCCCTACGTTCATTTTCTTGTGCAGATGGAGGATGCGGTTCGAAGATGGTCGCGTCTCTGAGTAACGGCTGATATGCATCCACAGGCTGTCCTTTGGGACCGCCAGGTGCTACCTCAGGACTACAGGCGAACGAAGAAAGCGGACCTCGTATTTTGGGCGAGTACGGTGCGGTTTGAGCGTCGTTCTCGCTCTGGCCTTGGGTACTTCACTCAGTGGCATCAACTGGAAGCTGAATGTTTTCACCCCTCATCCCTTTGATCTTTTTATGTTCCAGTTCCCCCCTGGTGGGAAGTTCTCTGGGGAGTAAGGGCGGGACTTCCACTTGTATTCGCTTACAGCGGCTTCTGTGCTCTCGCGAAGCCTTCGTGAGCATGGTGGATTGCGAACTGCACGGGATGGGCAGTATCAGTTGCGAGCTTCGTTGTATGGGAGGCTTTTGACACCCTTAGCCTTTGGTGGATCCCCTTCGCGTTCGAGCATCCCTTAAGAGACTCTGACTGGAATCTTGGTGAACGCTTTCCATCCCGATATCGCCAATGCGCTAGCGCCAGTCGTCACAGGTACTGTCGTTCGGGAACAGGAAGGGCAGGGGATTTCATCTGGTACGATCCATGAGCGAAGGAGGTGATTGGTGAATCCGAAGCTCGGGCCCGTCGAGCGCAGCGACAAAATGGGTTGCCGGGGATAGTTCGATACTCTGCAGCTTCCCGTCCGCGCGAGATGCGGGGACAAGGGGACTTATGCGAACCGCGAAGCTTTGAGGATGTAGCCGCGGAACAACGGAGGATTCCAGTCCAAGCTCCCGAAACCATGGAAGTTGAGAGTACGGCAGATGTAATAGGCGCTGCGGGCGGTGTTCCGGAAACGGAGGAAGGAGGGGTCCAGGAGGGTAAGCAAAGGATGGGCTTAACCAGAGGTCGAGGAAGGTCAGGGACACCCCCGACTGGGGAAGCACAAGCAGGAAAATCTCAAATATCTGAGTTTATCGTTCTTTCATCCGACGAGGGCTCCCCGTCTCCCAAAAGGGCCAAGTGCGAGGAATCTGAATACAGGTCATCGTTAGCTGGGAAGAGCTCGCATAGGACGCAAACACGGCGTCCCGGGGCACAAAGGGGGCTCATTGTCGTGGTTTGACTAGAGTAGAGGCTCTTGGATCTTCAACACGGGACCCCCGCCTCGCGGGGAGTCACTCTCCCGATTCTTCCTCAGCTTTGTTTGACCAGGAAGTGGCATGGAAATCGGCTCCCGCGACTATGCTGGTATTACGCGTAGTAGATGCAATCCAACCTTCTCCACCGAAGTACGGAGAGACAGGGTACCACCCGACAGCTGTCGACGTCATTAAAACATTCTGGGCATCCCTCTTGTCGCCTCATGAGGGGAGTTGGGCGAATACGGTACCAACTTTAGTCGGCCAGCTTCGTGAAGCAATCTTTAAGGCGCGCCATGGATCATCAGAGGGGAGTTAGTGGACTTCTATCTTAAATCAGGAGTCCTGACATTCAGCCTTCGGATCGAACTTTCTTCTCGGCGGAGGCTTGGCGGGTCATTAATTTCTTTGTTTTTCAAGTAGTTGGACTTCCCGGTAGCCCTCTACCATGTTCCGTAAGGGGAATGCGTCAAAATTTAATCGCGTTTCTTGAGGACGGTGAGCGGCAAGCAACCGGCGAACGGGTCGATCTTCCGCGATACTGCCCTCTATCGATGGATAATTAGCGAAATGGGGCGAATGTCAACGAGAGTAGGTATTTGAAATCCATAGTTTTCAAAAAATGCGCCGAAACTTTTGGGAAGTTCCCTTTTCACTTCAGTGAGCCCTTTTGAAATTTCCACTAGCGTGCCCTCTTGCAAACTTCCTTGTGATACTGTCCATTTTGGACAAAGAATAATGCGTCCTCCGTTCAATTCTATCTTTTAGGTTTGTAATTCATCCCCCTACTGAAGATTGGAACAGAATTGATAGATTTCGAATTATCTTCAGTAATTTATCCAACTTGAGCAATTTCTACTTCTGGTGGTGGGGCAGTTTATTTTTCCGAAAGTACGGCCTTGACTTGCTCCTCGGAAGCGCGGATACAGGTTCCAAGAGTTTCCTCAGAGATTGAATAGCCGGTCCAATGGACTCGAAGCAGCAGCTCCTCGTCATCAGCTCGGCAGTGTGATAAAAAGTTCCCGATGACATATTCCCGACTCGGGACTTCTGGCTTTTGTACCTTAGCCTCAGATTCCCTCGACTGATACCAGTGCCGTGGGGGTATTTGGTTTTCACTGTCGTTCTCTTCATATCGCTTGTCTTTGTTAGGGTGGCTGTTCTCTCGCAAGTGGGCGGCAACGGATGGTAAAGGCATTGCCTGATCGCCGCTTTTATCCTCTAAGGAAGTAATTGTTCCTTTGGATACCTTCGAATTACTGTTGTAATCATGAGCCTCGAACGATTCCTTTGCTTCATTAGTTATTGCTCCTTCTCAGTTTTCAATCAATGGAAGGTAAAGCATTCCTATGGACAACGAACTACCTTCGGGTATGCCATTTAAGTTGACTCGCTTTATGATAGCTGCTGTAGTGTGATCCGTTTGGTACTGTTCCAGTGTAGGCTTCAATTGCTTCCGATGGGCCTTGTTTTGTACGTCAATCCAGGGTATTGGTGCAGGCTCGAATCGGTCGCCCGATACTCGCTCTTGCTTGTCTCCAATTTCGACCACCACTGTCTCGAATTTTCCTGACTCTATGTAGACCAGTTGCCACGGCAGACAACTTGTGTTGCCGTTCTTTGCTCTACCCGTGCTTCATCCTTAGTAATACAAACGATCCGATCGGTATTTCGTATGCCGGTTTTCGTAGCCGCGCGTCAAAGTTGTGTTTGTATCTTGCTTGCTCCTTCTCTATGGACTGGTCCACGCTAGACATAAGACCTTTCAACCAAGCCCTCTACCGGTGGTGGTATTTTACTGTCGATGAGTTCTCTTCAAGGGTAGGCTGTGCTTGGATTGCTAAGGAAGTGGGCGCGCGTGACAAGAAGAGTTCGAAGGGGGCCACGTTCGTTGTCTTGGGGACTTGTGTGTTATAAACAAACGTTAGCGCGTCCGTTAAGAGTTCCAGTCCTTTGGGTTGTCAGAACCGTATTGAAGAAGGGCCGCAAGGATAGTTCTATTGAAACTTTCGGCTTGCTCATTTGCCTGCGGGTAGTAGGTAGTAGTGAATAAGTTCTTGATATCCAGAATTGAGCACACGCTCAAGAAGAATGTTGAAGCAAACTGGCTGCCATTATCGGACAGTAGCTAAATAGGTAGACCGTAGGCAAAACCTAATGTGTTACAAAGGCGGAGGCAACTGCTGCAGTAGAGATTTTCTGGAGGGGCACAATTCCTACGAGCTTGGAATATCGATCAGTGATCATAAGCAAGAAGTAGTTCCCTCTGGTGGTATGGATGAGTTCGCCAGTAAGGGCGATTGCTACGAACTCCAGTGGGGCCCTTGGTGCAAATATCCTTAGCTCTTTCACAGACTTCCGCAATTTGATTGTATTTTTTGCGCAAAGTGGGCACGAGCGAACGACTTCGTAACAGTCCATCGACATCAATGGCCAATAGTAAGAGTTTTTCAGAGAAACATACAGTCTCGAGCCACCTGGATGAGCGCCTAAATTGGAATGATGACTGAGTCGTAAAATACGGTGTTGAAGGGAGTTGGGCACGACGATCAGAATGTCTTCCGATGCTGTTCGACAGAGGTATCCTTCCTACCCGAGAGCTTCCATTGTGAAGGTGAGCTGTTGTCCATCATTTATTCTTGAACGGATCTTCAGGTAGAAGTCGTCTTTTTACTGTTCCCTGGAGAGATCCTCCGGAGAAATGGATTCAAATTCTTCTTCCCTTCGGTTTTGAATGGATGGTACTTGATATGCAGTGTCAAAAGAAATCTGGATTTCGTCAAAATCTGTGATCTGCCCGGCCTTATTGTCGCAAATTGATTCGATTTTTGCAGATGAATCCAACACCCCCCCTCCTCGAGAGCGGAGGCGTCCTCTGCAGCAAAGCACGGTACTTCATCGTCGAAATCTCCCACATTTTCACCGATGGCACTAATTCTTGATAATTCATCTGCTTGTGTAATTGCTTTTCCTATATTATATACAACTTCAAAGTCGAATTCCGAAATTCGGAGCTTCATGTGCATAAGTCGACCCATGGATCAGTGAAATTCAGTAGCCAACTCAGTGAGGAATGATCAGTAAGGTTGGCGAATTTCTCCCCCTGTAGGTAGGGTCTCAATTTCGTTATCGAACAAATCACGGCCAGGCATTCTTTCTCTTGGACAAGGTAACGTTTCTCGACTTCCTTGATTGATCTGAAAAAGAATCCAATGGATTTCCGTTCCCCCGTTGGGTATGTTTGGAACAGTGAAACTACTACTTGATATTGACTAGCATCCGTGTCTATTGAATAAGGAACTCCCGATTTTGGCAAAGCCAATACCTTGGTTGACAAAATTTCTGCGATAAGGATCCGGAAAGCTACTTATTCAGTAGCACTAAATGGTTCTATCTTGGTTGGCATACCTTTTCGCAAAATCTTGTTAAGTGGTGCCGCAATGCTGTAAAAGTCTTTTATAAAGCGGCGATGTACATTACAAAGACCGGAAAAACTCCGAAGCTCAGTATGCGTTGTCTGGTGCTTCGCCTGCCGTAGTGTGGCTACTCTGGTAGAATCTATTTCCAGTCTTCCTGGCTTGATGATTTGTCCTAGGTATTTGACCCTATCGGACCCAAATGTACGTTTCCTTAACTGGAGGGATACACCAGCATGTTGCAACACCCGCAGAATTTCTTTGACATGGTCGATGTGCTTCTCCATGTTTTCGGAGAAAGTGATGACCTCGTCAAGGTACACCAGACAGGAACGCCATCGGTATGATGAAAGATAAATGTCGAGGGTACGCTAAAAGGTAGTAGGTGCGTTGTAAAATACGAATGGCATCCCCTTATAGCGATATAACCCTGCGTGGCATACAATGACGGTCTTTTATCTGTCCTCTTTTGCCACTTGAACTTGCCAGTAACCAGAGTTGTAATCAAGGGTAGTGAATACTGGTGCATCTCCCAAGGAGTCAATGCATTCATCATCCTTGGTAACGGGTCAGTTTCCTTCACTTCGAAGGCATTCAGTTTTATAGAATCGACGCAAAAACGAACCGTCCCATTGGGCTTCTGCATTAGCACCACTGGTGCAGGCCATGATGATTGTGCGGGATCAATTACACCTGCTTCTAACATTCTCTGTACCTCGGTTGCTTCTAATTCCCTTGCCTTTGGTCCAGCACGGTAAGTCGGTTGAGTGATAAGACGAATCCTGGGAATTAATTGGATGTGGTGTTCAACAGTATTGATTGCTCCCAGCGAACCATCCCACATTCTCGAGTACTTGTTCAGCATTTCGTTGAATCTGATGGCCAGCTTTGGATCTATGTGGCCCCAGTCGAGGTCATCTACTGCTTTTGTATACCTTTCTGGTATCAAAGCTTCTCCATTCAGAGTTTTTGTTAGTGTTCTTAAAGAACAGTGCTTTGGTGTCCATCAGGCGGTGGTTCAGGACCATACTTTGGGGGTATTTCTTCGGTGATACCGAGTACCTCTACGATACCTAGCTGGTTTGGTACTGTTATTGATGGAAGATGTAATGCTTGAGCAACTATTTGCAGTCGATGGATGGTTATAGAGGACGTAGTGAAATTCGCGATCAACAACCTAAATGGGACCCAGCTTCCACTTGTGCAATACCATTTGCACCTGCAAACCCGAGTTTTTTGTAGAGACCTGAGTCAGGTTGTACAACTATCAAGCCGAGGCGGTCTGTTGTCACCGGTACAAATGATTGACTTTGTGGTGGGATAGTAACCTGGGTGGACATCCTAATGTTAAGCGATGTCCTTCCGTCCTTCACGGGTGGTTCCAGTTCCGTTGGTAGCGGTTTATTACTTGATATCTTTTTTTAAAGGCCTTCGTACTATTGGAACCGTAATTCCTCCTTCTAGCTCAACGAGCTTCTCCCGGGGACGAATAGATTCCACAAAAAGGTCGCAGAAATCTGTTCCTAATATTACTGGTTCGGCGAGCTTCTCAAATACGATGAAAATGACCAGTGAAAGATGTCTTCCCAACTGGATGGGCAGCTTAATGGTCCCGAGTGTTCTCAACGTATTTTTATTTGCATCACAGATGTCCGGTAGGGGGCTATAAGATAGACGATTCATCGCTTCCGGTGGGATTTCTGAACTTCGGACGAAGTTTGGACCTGCTCTAGTGTCTACAACCGCAGGGGTCCGAAGCATGAGTCCTTTTCGAATGCCAATATCAGCACATATCTTGTATTTGCGTCGCGCCATGACCGTGACTCTGTCTAGGTGCTTCATGCTCCTAACCTTCCTCCATGAACGCTGAAGATTGAAGAGGTAATGTAAACCACTGGAACTTACAATTTTTGGTATCCCACACGGCTGCATTTCGGGATCCAGGGCGGTATCTGAAGTACTACCATTTCTGTGAGTAAGGGAGCGGGACTGTGGGGCCCCAGATTGGTTTGCAACTTTGTCCGAGGTGAAAATCTCTTCCCAATCGGAGGCTACCTTTACTCTTTTTTTGAAAGGTTATCTGGGACCGCCGGGGATGGAACCGGTGGTATGAAACCTATCGGCGTCGCCGAAGCATGGACTTTAGCGGCATCTCTAGGTTCCGTAGTGGGATGCTGGGCCTCCGACTTCAACATACAGGCGACGCGGTTATAGCTTTTCTGCTGTACCATGGAAATCTCCTGAGGTGTCAAAGCTCCATAGCTACGTAATACCGATGTAAGTTCCCGCAAGGGTAAAATGCATTCTGGGGAACTATGTCCCCGGCCATAGCAGGTGTGGCATATGAGTTTATGACGACGACTTATCTGCTGTTCTTTCGTAAGTCGTGACGGTGATGGCGCCGAGGTTCGCCCTACCCAACCTGGGCGGTTGAAGTTTGTGTGGTTGTCTGCGTATGGGATTCGCGTTGCAGGAGTATTTCCTCGATCCAATAGTAGGAGAGAGGGATCATAAGAGGTCTCTTCGGATATAGAAGTAAGTAATTCCTCCGTCGTTCAAGCTAGAATATCCGAAGCACCAGCTTGGTCAATAATGTGAGCCTCGTAGTCATCTTCATTGGCATCATACTCAATGGTTTCATTTTGAGATGCGGACGGAGAATCTAACAGGGAAACAGTCCGTGTCTTTGACGAGAATTCGTATCCCACCGAGAAGCCGTAATTCTGGTACTAGGTTTGACCGGACTGGACTCGATCGAGACCTTTCGGAGCACTTGAGAGAAAGCTCTTACGGATATGCCTTGAATCTTGGCGTATTTGACAATATATATGAAGATAGCTGCCTTGTTTGTGCGTCGTTAATGGCTGAAAACTCCCCTAATTAGGCGCCTTAGTCCGTCGATTTACATCTTAAAAAGCTCTTGGGCGTCATGAACGTTACCCAAACGGCTGCTGGCATCAGAAAGGCGCAAATAGTAGTCATGTTCGCCTTCGTTGGGTAGCTGCTGAACATCTCGCATGGCCAGTACCACATTGTGTATGGAATCGTCAGTAGCGAAGAATCGAAGCATCTACTGGACAGCTTCCGGCCAGCTCGTGATACCGACTTGCTCTGGGGAAGTTTTTTCGGCGACAGAGCGAAATTGCCTTTCTGCAATTTCGTTTAATAAGTCGGGAAGAACCCGAAAGGCTTAAGCGTCTTTCATGCCCTGGAGGTTGAACTCCCTAACCATCAGTGCCAGGAAAGCCGGCACCGTGATAGGTTCTTCACCCGAGAAAAAATCCTTCCTCTTAATCTTTTGCGCAATGCTTCTGTCTATCGTCCGAGCTTTCCCTGTCTGAGAGGAATTAAATGATTGGTAATTTCGCTTTAAACAGTACGTCCGATAGGATAGCAGCCTACGTTACAAATGATTTGTTGGCTTTAGCTCCTCGAGACCCAACCACCCAGGGCTGGGTTCTCCCTGAAGGCCATTTAGTGTCCTGGTCGATCTACGAGAGTTTGCTGATACAGTTTGGACCTTTGTTCGATACGAGTGGTTCTTGGACTTCTTCGCGACCCGCGCCTTCTCATATCTGCCTTTCGGACGTCCAGTCTCATCTAGTGAGAGGTCCGAATCGTAATCCGTAGAAGCATCTTCTGAATCATAATCTCCAATTCCGTCGAGCAAGCAAGATTCAGAGGACGATTAGTCTTTATGTAAGTTCCTACAGTTCTTCTTGACCCTGTTTTTGTTTAAGTACGTTGCTTTTCTTCCTCGTTGCGAACGGTCACGACGTCCTTGATCTCCATCCTTATCATCATATTCGTCGCCATTACTACGAGGTCCTTCAACATCGGTAATACGGAGAACTCCCTGATCCGGGTGAAAATCGAGAGTTTGGGTATCCAGTACGGCCCCAGACTCGAGACGACTTAGGCGGGTGCTGATACGTTCGGCTCTTTCTATACCCGTAGTTTTTTCCACGTACAGGTCCTCCAGCAAACGGTTAATATCCTGTCTCAGAGTGGCAACCTCATCCCACAGGGATCCTACAACAAACTTTTAAGTCACTAATGCTGTTTAAACGAGCTTCTTGCTGACGAAAGTCAACATCAAACCGGACTTTACTCGTCTCCAGAGATTCCTGAATTGCATTTATCTCTCCTTGAACAGTTTCAATCTCCATGCGCACCAGACTGCAGATCTCCCACCAAAGAGAAGCATCATGTTCCAGGAAGCGAAAGACCATGTCCTGTGGGGGTGTTTCCATGACCGATGGTATGTATTCGGCCACAGACCTGGAACGAGTCTGCGTACGGGGGGCTGTTGAGGAGGTTACAGCTTTAGGTGCAGTGGCAGCTCGAGTACGAGGACGAATAGATCCAACGGAAGAAACTCCACTTCGTATTATAAATATTCCTTATCCGCCGGTGGGGGCTTGACCACGAGGAACAGAGAAATTAACACCGGTTGATAAATGGGCATCTTCAATCCTCAATCACAAAAAAGTTTGACTCCCACTTGGAATTATAGTTACCAGAGGGAGAGTGTTGAGAATCTTCTACGACTTCGAAGTTGATCCAAAAAGTTCTAGGTCGGGAGAACAGATTTGTGTGGTGCATTGCGCTGTGCGCGATTCCTCTCGTCTAGGAACAAAAAACCGTCAGACAATAGTAAACCCAACAAACACACACCAAGACCCGCAGGGTGTTCGTTGTCCTTCTTTCTTTAAACACCCTGCGATGCAGTAGCACAGCTCGCCGACGGCGAGGAGAAATGGGGTCGGAAGAGCGGGGGTAATCACTTGGACGGCTGGAAGGTATCCTTGTCCTCCGGGTTGTAAGGCCGCACCGTGGTCCGCAGAATACTAGAAACTTAATATGGGTCGATTCCAAAGTACTGTAGTCACTAGGGGCGTAATACTGGACAAAGAAGGGGTAGTAGCGGGTCAGCAGTGCTGAATATCTCCTTTGGAGATGAGGATGGTGTCACCAACGACAACCTTGAAGTTCCTATTTGTATATAGACGCCGGATTCCGAGGCGCCAAGTGTGAGTAAGTATCACAAACAAACAAAAAAAGGGGTACTATAATATTGGATAGTGAAGGGTGAATTAAAAAGGGGGAACCCATGCGGTTAAACGTGCCTATAGCCAAAGTTGCCTTTGGCAAGGTTTCAGGTTTCTGCAAAGGCGAAATTTGGGAGTCAAGTTCAGAGCCAACACCAGGGTAGCTGTTTAACCTGGGGCCCTAGTGGCCAGGTAGGTATAAATACAAGTTAACCAGGTTAGGGCTATCTACGACGGCGTGGTGAGTGAAGTTAGGGTCAGCCAAGTAAGGGAGATCCAAGTTAGAGATAAGTAAATTCGGCACTTGTTCCAATAGGTCCCTTTCACATGCGAAAATATCAGGTCCAATTTGGGGGCCGAGTGGTCTATGTTGCAAGCCCTCAGACCCTCTCGGGTGGTTATACAGTTCCGGAATAATAGTGTGCGACCAGCTAAAATTGCCCTTCCTGTACATTACAGTGCCTGCCAGTTAACAGTTAATCAGACAAAAAAAATATCACCAAAAAGCAGCTCTGCCGATGGTAGTACAGTGTGAGTGCCAATTGCACTACATCCGGAAATGGTGGGAGTTGTGGTTTCTGGAAGGAATTTTGGGGGGATGGGTTGGGCGTGACGATGACAGGTATGGGGTGGGTTCAGAAGATGAAGATTTTAGAAGGCTTAGATGTGCCTCCTGAGGATGGAGATGCGGGGGTAATGGGTCAGGTCGATTATAACTGATGAGTTTGGGGACGTCGGTGGGGGAGTATGGCCGGCGAGTTCCGACATGTCCTCGACTAGCAGGAACCTCTCCAGTGAGTCCTAGGATGCGTTCCAGTATTCCAACAAGGACGATTCGGACGGCGAAAATGCGGTAGGGCGGTAGATGGCAATGCCTCAAACGATTACTTAACGGTTTTCAGAATTACTTTTTCGAGCTGTCATACAAGGTTAGGTAGTTTTAGTTTCATTCGTAAGCCGAGGCATGCCTCTCTTAGACACCGAGCTACTAGTTGTCCTTTCTAGCATAGATAGGGACACAGAACGCTTTCCAATAAAGTATTTTTTGGGTCCTGGCTCCGGCAGTAATATTTGGCAGCCAACGATGCTGCGAGAAAATATAGATGAAGAGAGCGTTGGAGACAATAAAGCGGTAGTTATAGTACTTCGATAGGTTTTGAGCGGGGCGTGATAAATTTTATGGGCCTATTAAGCTTAAACTCGCGAATTTCGGGATACCAAAGCGCGTATGCTCGGAGTTGACCGGTTGGGTACAGTTTTTTGAAAGCGGTGACTGGGTCAGGTCGCTACTCTGCTAAAGCCCGGTATTTATTTACTTTTAGTAGAGCAGTAAAGACATAAATAGACATAACTTCATTTAATAAAGGTACCAAGGCGTGGTCTGTAGGAGACCGAAGGCCCATGGAACACTGTAGATTCTATCGTTTTGCTATCTAGTCAAGTATGTCAACAAGGGCTAGTAAGATAACAAGTATACTTCTCCCTAATAGTATGAGCCTAATAAAAGAATGGCTACCTATAAATGTAACTCAAAAAGATAATTGCACCACTGAACTATTTGATTCTGTATAGTCTGGGTAGCTATGTCACCCACACACAGTACTTTCGCAACTAACTTAATGTACAGTAACTGAGTCGAATCGACTAAGTCACCTGGGATATGAATAAAGAATCAACTGAATTTATCCTGAGAAGACGAAAATCAACCATTTCCCGAAATTTAACAGAAGATATCGGCTCAGCTCTACGTTTTATGTCACCTAGAGTCTCTCAATCCGGCAATCACATGCACTATCAGATGGCCTTTTACGGATCAAATTTCCTCCCCTATTACTGTGGCTGCATGTCCTTTCGGGTAGATTGTGATTACCTTGAAAATACCACTATAGATCGGATATTTTTTTCAAGATTAAAACACCGAAACCTTTCCCTATCAGCACTTGGACACTCTAAAATAAGGGTGTTGCTTAGGATTCAGTTTAACTAGGATAATATTAATATCTTATGATACCCTTGTATCCATAATGGGGCTCTAGGAAGGAACTATGATCTTTGCCAAAACAAATCTGTTTATTTATTCCTGAAAATTACTTCGCCAAATCTATTTGCAATTTTCAAGATCAGTTAGTATATCTGTTTCATTAAAATAGCCCCCTCTTCTCCCCATATTTTCAAAAAGATTGTGGTTGTTCGTGAAAACTTTTGGATGAGTCAAATATATCTCCCAAGAGTAAAACACCGTAGCCTTTACCTTCCTCTATTTTCAACAATTCTAAATATCGTTCATTTGTGCATTTCGACAGTAGGAAGACTATTTTACGAACTAATTTCGCATATAGGATCTATAGATACGGCAGCCAGCGGATCTAACGCCACGATAACCGGCAACTTTTGCCGATTAGCCATTTCAGCCTACACGGAAGGCACCGCGCCATCTAACACTTGTCCTACAGGAAACATGATACGAAGTCAGATATAAGGGTGACGATGATGTCAATTGCAATCATTGAAACATTTCTGTGGTTTTCATGCGAAGGCCGGCTGCGGCAACCGTTATATCTAAGGCAGAGTTATTAGTAGCTGGCCTTAACATTTTCTTTTAGGGATTACGTTGCAAAGTAGTCCTCTTCGCTTCCGGAACACCGTTACCTAGACTTCACTGCTCCGAATCGCTGGATATCTTCGGCGACCACCTCATGCACTGCGAGAGAGGATTGACCGCTATTACTGTCAGGTAAAACCAATCACACCAAACTTGACGAAGGCCACTCGGCACCCCGTCATGGAACCCCGCTCACATGGTACGCACTGTACGAGACCGGGTATTATGGCTATCAGGCGAAGCGGCGGGACATATTTCTTTGACGTCACACTCTTTATTCCGCTAGTTCCCACAAATCGAAGAGTTTGCTACTTCAATCCATTGACTTCCTTGAAAACAGCCAAAGCTTTGAAGTTCAGAAGGTAAGAACTGTTCATCGCCTAGAATGTCAGGTCCCGACTTGTCCCAGTTTCCTTACGCATATAAGGTTTTGGACGACCTGGTCAGGCATGCTTTCAGGAGCTTCCATTTGAGATCCATAGAGACCTTCGGGCGAGTAAGATCTGTTTTCCTACAGAGAAACCCCGCGAAAGATTTCTCTTCCAATTCCACGAGTCTCGTGGCTGGGAGTACGCCATCCATGTAACAACGTCCCTCTCCTATCCGCTCTTCAATTTTCGGTATGCGTATTTCGGTTAATAGTAGCCACTGCCTATAAGCTAATAAAGCTGTTAATAAAGCTATTAAGCGGTTAACTGAAGTTATTATCTTTACGCGCAGAAATTCCCTCCGGTTACGTCTCTATCTTCAATTCATTTTCCTTTGTTTCTAACTCCACTCTCTTTTCCATTAACACGAAGAAGCTCGCATTTTTTAAAAGTCTATTTTTTCTCTTTTCTCTTTTTATGTGCTGTTATCTTCTCGTTTGATGGTAATTCTTTTAGTGTTCTCCATTTATTTGATCTTCTTCTCCCCAAAATATCTTTTTCCATAATTAAAATTTTTACACATGATTTTCGCCGTAATTCTCCTTTTTAAAGGCTGTTTTCGCAAATTCCCGCAACAAAGACCAATTTCAGCCTACATTTTGATTTAGCGTGCTGTCAATCTGAATCTTTTAGCACTACTTGAGCACGTTGGTCGCCGCCCAAAATTTTTCCACGTCCCTAAAACGACAAAAATTTGACTATACATACCAACGCCAATCCAGTAACATATGACGTATCTCAATGCTCTTAACCTGTTAGAGATAGAAGCACATAAATCAGTGGTGGGGACTTGCAGGAGAAGGATGGTAAGTCAAGGGTGGGTGGCTCCCGAGCTTGTCTACGGAATGGAAGAAGAGGAGGCCGAAGACGAATCCGGGGAGGAAGGAGAGGAAGATGAGGAAAATATCTGGAAGAAAGATGAGGATGATGAAGATTGCGTCGACGTAGGGGGGATGCTGAGCCTGGTCATATGAGAGGAGAAGGAATAAACTGGTTGAACCGAATGATGCTGGCCATGAACCCAGCTGGAGGGGAGTTAGGGGAGCAATAATCGTTGCAGGGAGTGGGGAGTGGTAGGCAATTTTGGGCCATCCATGGGACTTTGTGGGGCCTAAGTAAGTATTTATGATATCTTGAGGGAATTGCTTAGTTCTAGTGTAAAGTACGAAGTTTTTGAGGAGTAAATTCATTTAGTGTCTCCCAAGTATCTTTTTTCAAACTCTTGGCGTCCAAATGAAATCTTTTCCTACTTTTTATGGTGATTCCAGTAGTTTTTTCGATATTTTAGTTTGGAAGAAAAATCTGTATGAGCTGAGTAAATTGCTTCCTCCATGTGACGGAAAGCAAGTTAAGAGTCATCTTCACATCAAAAGCTTTAATCAGTTCCCTAATCTCTAAGCAAGGGGATAGATATTGCTCCTTTGGAGATTTTTAGTAGAGTTTTCACTCAGCTTTCACGCCCAATCCTCGCCATTGTTCTTTACCGACTACTTCAGCACTTTGGTAGCTCAGAAAGACTGTCAACCAGGGTATTTAGTGGTTCTCTTTTCCGTTGGTGCATTTTTACAGTATCAAAAACACCAAAAGTTTTCCCTACTTTTACGGAGCGTAGTTTATCCCACATCATTCTGTATGAATGCCCCTTTGAGTCGATTATTGTTGCCTATAGTACTTGAGGATGAAATGAATTCTCAAATATTAAAACACCTAATTATATATTTAGAGAAATAAAACAACCAAATACCTCCTCGAAGAGTAAAACACCCAAATATATTTTCTGAGAGTAAAACCTCGCAAACCTTTCCCACAAACTTCCCAGTAGTAAGTAAAAAGAACACTGTCTGGTCATCGATTTCTTTTAATCTCTTTCTCGAACTCGCTGGCTAATTCTTATCTCAGTATGAGAAATTTATACCCTGATGCGTGCTTTAAAACAGCCCAAGATGATTTGAAACGAAAATGCCAGGCCTGTGTAGACCAAACTACCTATTAGGAACGGGCTTGTCCTTGTTTAAACCTCATACTCGGAGTGTACCATCCAGATTCGTTCTTTCAGATCGAGAGGATACCACGATCAGTGCCCAGCTGAGCCTAGACCCAGCACTGTTCTACTTCAAATTCACCTTGCGTTGATATTCAAATATAGCAATGCCTGCTTATTCACTGAGATAACACCTTTTTAGTTGAATTTATGCTCTTTTTCGTACTTTAAATCCCTCCACATGGTTTGAATACTAGCATATGGGACTCCCAAACTTCTCACTACTCGCACTAAAACAGCCTTGCATATATCTTTTCGGACTTAATTTCTGAGCTTATACAGTGGTCCCGAAGATAATTCAATTACTACGCCTGCCTCAAAATCTCCCCCGTTCCTGAGTTCTCAAAGCTCTCCTAATAATTATACACAAATTTCCCTTCAGATGTTAAATGTTTACCACCTGAGAGCAGTGAGTATCACGAATACATCTCAACAGCAATGCTCCATTGTATACATTTATTTTTGATCACGACTTTTCTCTATTGATAATTCAACCTTTTTTGGAGACACTGGAACAATGAGGAAGCGGGCGTAATCAGGAACCTTAATTGAATTATATTTGTATTATTCGATAAACCATAGATGTAAATTCTGTTCGATTATTGTTTATTTACATCGGAAATGAGGGCATACAGAGCTTCTTTACCGTTAGGCTAGCATTTTGATGCGATAGAGTAGTGATGGAGAGAAAAGACTTGAGTACTTTCGCCTTTTCTTCTCGCGATGCAAAAAAAATATAAAGCCCGCATTATTGATAAGTGGTCCCCAATATGAATTATTTTATCCTTCGATGTGTTTGAATGGTTTGTGAAAGAGTTAAATAAGTAAGTGGTGCCGGATGGGATCATCTGCATAGGCATAGAAACCCACCTAGACTTCAGAGAATTTTTTAGTTCCTTAGCTAACTTTTGTGATCTCATTGAGATTTCTTGGTTGAACAAACAACAAATGCACAAAATATTACGTTAGGCGGCTTTGAAAGATACATGCCGCTCTAATTTTATGTTGAGAAAGTTTCTTCAAACTTCTAATGGCCTAAAGAGTGCCATTTACAACTATTTAGGATATCGCATACATTTCAATCTCTGAGTTTCAGGAAGAGACGATTCCCTAGACCTATATGCTTCAAGAATTTTTTCGAAGAATATCAAAAGCCAGCCAACTGGTAAGCTACTTTTAAAGAAGCGAGAGGTTATATGGAAACTAGACTAGCTACATAAAAAGGCTACAATAAATAGACTTAATGTTAAAACCTACCATTTAAAGATGATTATATTAATCACCAAAAAAATCAGATTTGGAGCCAAAAGACGGCAGAGTTATGTTAAAATCTCTTTAAGCATAGATATTTTGGCCACGATGGCTAAAATATCTAGACAGAAATAACTCATGTGTAAAATGAGGTCATTACAGGCATCACTAGAGCTACTGTTGGTCTAAAGATGGGCGTCGAGCAAATTTATTCTATTCTCAAAGCGAGTCGAAATTTAAGACGAAATTCTTACCGTAAAGTAATTATAGTTAATTTTTAAGTGCTGATAACATGTTCAAACCTGACGAAATCAGTAACGTCAATATCACTTAAATTAGTACAGAGCATTTTTTCATCGAGAAAAAAAGGTTAAAGCTTGAAATACTTGAGTTTATTGTCGCTTACTTCCCTCCAGAGGAAAACGATTGATGAAAATATTTCATGGGAGTAAATATCTCCAGAAAAGAGACTAAACGCATAAAAGAAGTCAGTATAATTCAAATTTATTTATAAGTGTTGCGATTATGCCCATAAATCACCAAATACCCTGACAGTATCCCTCCGGTAACACTGTAAGAAGACATCATTGCAACTTGTGTACTGTACTCACGCACCAGTGTAAAAGCATAATATCATACCTCTTTGTACCGAGCCAATGACATGGATCCATCATGGCTATCTCGCGTGGTTCTCGAAACATTTCGCACCCACAAATCAGCAACCACTTTATGCCTCCTTGCCAATTGGACCAATGGGACTTTGCCATGATGTTTTTTGCTGTCTGTTATACTGATGGATGCTACATGAGCCTTCAGAACCTTGTAGTTTGATACCTCTGGGTTGCTTTTTCTAGAATACCTTTGAATTCAGTACCGTTTAGTTACAATTTATCTCTGCTGGTGTTGAGTACTTTTTCTATATAAACCCTGGTCTGATTTCCCGGCCTCTTTACCGGAAGCATCAACCAACAGCTCAACCATCGATTACCTTTTGTGCGCTCAACACCCGACAATAAGAGTAGAGTAAGTGAGAAAATCAAATTAATAAACCAAACCTGTATCAGCGCCTAGTGATTCCACGTTTGATGAGATACTAATATTCAACACGGGGGATGTCAGTAAAAATCCAAAGAAGGTTATAAGGAAAAATAAATCTATTAGGGTAAGAATTTCTCATAACTAAGCTTAGGGAATTTCTAGTAATTTTAAGCAAATCCAAATAAAAGTCTTGGATGATGCTGAAAACGTTATTTTTTCGCGGAACTGAGCAAAGCATAGTTTTAAGAAATAATACAGTATCTAGGCCTAGACGGCGTTCCAAATACACGATTGATATCTTTTGCCCATGAAAAGAGATCATAATGTATTTATGAATTCCAATATTTTTCTTTTTTCTTCATTGGACTGTTAGTTGCTGTAGATTTTCTTTTCCTACCCGAACGTCCCCACAACGCAATTATTTTTGTCCGAAAGTTTGAGAGCCTGTAATATTAGTTTACTTGGTAAATTAGAGCATACTGGTTCAAATCGTTGGTAGAATCGACATGCAGTCGCTTTACTCTGACAAAATCGTAAATTCGAAGGTTCTATGAAAACATAAAGTAAATATCTCATCTCTAGAAGCGAAACTGAAGTATTCTAACAAAAAAGTTTCTGAAAAGGAAATTCCTATCACATTTGTGGGCTTTACCCTGGAAGAGACGATATTAGTTCAGGATTTGAAACTAAAAAATAAAACGATCTCGGCAAGAAACGAAGCTCTAATTCCTTTTCAGTATATCAATACGTCGATTAAGAGCAGGAAAACGGTATCATCGGTGAAATGTTTCCAAAAAAGATGAGCTTTTGCAACCAACAAAATTGCCTATAAAAAACATAATAAAAAATTTATTCAAATAAAAAGATAAAAGGCAAAAAGAGAAGAACAGCAAAATATTACAAAAACCGAAACAATAAGAAAGACCTGTAGTCCAATAAATACAAGAAACTGTCCGCAATGGTAACATCTTAGAAAATGGCTGCGTATGTATTTCGTGTTTTATGAAGATTGATTGTGCCGTTTCCTCGTTTTCTTGAGCTATCAGAGCCGCAAAAGATGAGCCATATACACAAACTGCGATAGCCGAAATTCGATTGTTTTCTGTCGTAAAAAGTCAACAATGTGCTATAGAATGGCCTTATCCGTCCGAATTCATCACTGATAGAGTGAAGAAGGAGATAGGGCGAGGAAGACAGAGAGAAGGAGGGAAGGAGAGAAGAAGAAAGAAAGAGTGAGTGTGAGAGTGATAGAGGGAAGAAGTGATGGACCAGGAAAGAGAGTTGAGAAGAGAGAAGGTGGTGAATGACTTTACTCAGACAGAACATGGAACGATACTGGGGCTTATATAAACCTCGAGGCGAGTCAAATGGTGCTTCCGGAAGATCGAAGGATATTTCCAGAAGCCATGTATACGACTGCGGGAGGCTAAACATGAACCTGCTAGAGCTTATCTAAAGAAGAAAAGCTCAATCTTTCAGCACTGTACAGTATATAAGCGTAAGGTTCAATATCTATTTTGTACATTAAACTACAGTAAAAGATGTCTGTAGGCCATTTTTCCAGCTGTCAGCTGTAAGCAGAGGCAACAGATAGTAATCACACTAACAATCACAATGGTCTATCATGGTTGTCGTTACTCCCATAACGGTTTCGAATAAGTGATTGTGCTGACTTCTTACGGTCGAGCAAAAAAATGGCACTTGATCGATTTACGATTCCGAAGATCGAAGAAATCCTGGATGACTTGAAGGGTAGCAGATTTATTACACCAACTTACCTATAAGCTTTCTATTAATAAATTCATCTAGATTAGGTTTTCAGTGACAAAAAAATTCTCATCAAAATGGTTACATGCGAATTCAAGTTCATTTCTTATGGTCGCCTGAATACGCCAGCTACGTATTACGTAATGCTGAATGCGTTTTGAAGGGAATTCAATTTGTAGTAGTGTTTATGAATGGGTTTATTATATTTGATGTGCGCAAATTCGCACACGAAAAAATTTAGATGAGGACCATAATTGTATACAGTATTGGAACTGGGAAGATATTTTTACAGTTTTTGAATTTGCAAGATATTTTTAATTTGGGTGAGTGTGGCAAATTCATCGGTTGATTTTTTATTTTAGGACACGCTGTCATAGTGGATGTCAGTACAGTTCTAGGTTGTGGGTGATACTACGAGTGACTCTGAAAGGTCTATATAATGGCCACATCAATTCCCACCCCTGGCCGATGGGTGGCTGGCATGGGTATGGCACCTAGATATTTACCTTGAGGAAATATCTTCTAATGGTCTCTCTGGTTCACACGATTCCCGTGAATGCGTTTTATGGTATTTAGTATGTTTGATTGAGACTTTAGGATTAGCCGAAAGGTCTATATAAGCTGAGTAAAGTGCTTCCTCCTTGAGAGGTCAAGCAAGTTGGCAGACAACTTCAGGTCAAGTCCGAGTAGTAGGAAGTTGAGAGTCAACTTCAGACCCAAGAAATTTATTTTCCTAGTCACAGAGCATAGTGGTAGACCCTGCCCCTTATACTTGCTTGTAGCCCTTCAACTCTCCCTATACACTCCTTTTCGTTCGTTCAACTATACCACGGTAGCACTTTTGTCGCTGCAACACCTCCTTCTTGGGGTAGTTGTTCTAATATCTCTTCTCCCGACGATTTACCCCTATCATTTGGTACTCTTGTGGAGGGGGTTGCACCCGAGGTATTCGAGTTGAGCAGTCTTAGGGAACCATTCGAGGGGATTTCTTTTCTGTAATCATGGATCTCAACGCTGCTCGTATAACGTTCACAGGGGGCAAGAATGAAGACGTTGAGGAGTTTCTCTATACATATGTCAACGTTGTGATGCGTGAGAAGAGCGATGAAGAGAAGGCCGAAAGTATCTTCGCCTATCTTCATGGTGACGCAAAGCACAAATATAAGGCCAAGTTTATCAACGGGTGGTCTCTTAACGGGAATGGGCGTAACTTCGGTGAGGTATGTGAGTGGCTGTGAAAGAATATGCTAAGGAGGTAGAACCAGATGAGATGATTCGTACCGCCATAGAGGCCCGGCTCAACTTCGACGATTTGTTAAGCTCATTGGTATACTTGTGTGATCTCTATGAAAAGGCTGGGTTCAACGCCCAAGCCAAGTACGGAATGCTGCGTAAGGCGGCGATGGGGGATAAGCGGCTCTCCGATTTCCTCCTCATCAAGGGCCCTCACACTTTTAATGAACTGAAGGGTACCATAGTAGAATTTGTCAAAAATTCGGAGACGTTTCAGTCACTGAGTGAGGTACCGAGGGAAACCCGTACATCGTGTCTATCGTACATCCTGAAAAGAATTATCAAAGGCCAGCGACTAGCGCAGCAGCATTGGAATCAGTCAGGAGCGATGTCAAAAACTTGGAAGAAAGGTTGGAAACCCGATTCGATAATCGACTTGACATGATAACCTCGCAGTTGGAAAGCCTTACTCTTACCATTAAGAAGAACCAGTCTGGGGCCCCCAAGGCCGCAGAAGTCTGTTCCTACTGTCACAAGCCTGGACACTTTGCAAATAGGTGTCCTGATAATCCACATAGAAACACTCGTTGTGGAAAGTGCGGTCGATATGGGCATCATGAAAGTAACTGCTGGTCTAAAGACAACAGAAGAGCAAATTTATCGGACGCAAGGAGGAGTCAGGACCAGAGATGAAAATCTTACAAAACAGAAAGGATCAAAGTTGACGGATGCCGGTAACGTATCCATCGCTGAAGAAATCAGTCAAGTCAATGTGACAAAAAGGGATGGGGAAGGGAACATTTTATCGAAAAAACCTAGGCTGGATTATGGAATGCTGGAACATATCCCAGCACCTGTACCTCCTCGAACCAAGAGGTCTGATCAAGTTGTTCCAGGAGTGGGAGTCACTCCGGCCAAGAAGACGAAAAAGAGTAAGAAATTTAAGAATATCCCAAGGACGTACTAGAATATGTGAAGAAGTACAATTTGGTGGCTGAGCTTGCATCAGCCCCAACTGGGATAACGTTTGGTCAACTTTTGAGGGGCGACGCAGAGGACGCGAGGAAAGAACTCAAAAAAATTATCAGGTCTAATAAGTCCGCTAAGGGTAAGAAACTGTTTCTTCAATCGGCCTCGACAGCACCAAGACGTCTTAAACTAGTACCAGTCAAAGTATTGGGAATGCAAACCCAAGCTCTTTTCGATTCGGGCGCTGTTCCAAACCTTATTTCAGAAACTTTGGTGACAGATCTAGGTCTTGAAATTATTCCAACTACTCGAAGAATAACTGTGGCGGATGGAACCGTATCAAAATGCATGGGCACTGTTGACAAGGTTTCCGTGTTCTTTGGGGACTCTAAAGTTGATTTAGACTTTCTTGTCATGCCTGATCTCCCTTTCGATGCAATCATTGGCTGCCCTACCATGGAAAGACTAGGGACCTGCATTGACTTGGGCAACCAAATCGTTTCAGTTAATGTTGACGGCAGAACCGTGAAGATGCCCCTGGATTTCGACAAAAGCACACATCCGGTAGATTTGAAAGAAACGGACAGTGAAGATTTCACTTCTAGCTATGACAGCGAAGATTCGAACCAACTAACACTTTCGGAAGTGGAGAAGGGTACGCTCGGGGATACTGAACATGGCATGGGATGATTATGATTCTGGGTTTGAAACAGATGAAGACTGGAATTCTAGGGTAGGTTTGACACCTGAATGTGTTTCTTTTTGCGATAATATCGAATCAAAGGACGGAATTCGGGCATGAAAGAAGATTACAATTGCAGGAAAACAGGAATATATCGAATTCCATATCTGAAGATGTGAGCACGCCGGAAGAGGTCCTTCAAAATTTGGAGGGTGAGGATCAAGAAAAGGACCGCGCCAAATGGCAGAAATTCAAGAAAAAGTACAGCACCTTCCAGCCCCCGCCTCAATGAAATATCCGACATGTTAACATCTTCCGAAGTAATTGCATGGAGCGTTTCGATTTAAGACAAGCAAGTGTACCGGTCACTCACTCATTTGAACTTACCGATACTCAACCAATTTACCACAGGCCTAGACGTCAACCGCCAAAATATGACCAATTTATCTCAGAGAATGTTACAAGTATGCTGGAAAATGATATATTCGGCCAGTTTCATCCCCATGGTCATTTCCAGTTGTGGTCGCACCAAAGAAGGATGGAAAGCTGCGTTTTTGCGTCGATTACCGACAACTGAACCAGAGAATGATACCCGATCGATTTCCGATTCCGAACATGGAGGAAATCCTCGAGGACTTGAAGGACGGGAGATACTTCACCTCAATTGATCTTTACACTGGTTATTGGCAGATTCCATTGGATGAAAAATGCAAGGAAAAAACAACTTTTACCAGCAAAGCCGGTACATTCAGGTTCGAAGTGATGCCTTTTGGTCTCATGAATGCCCCAGCTACATTCCAAAGAATGATGAACGAGGTTTTGAAAGGACTTCCATTTGCAAGAGTTTATATCGATGATGTAGTGATATTCTCAAAAACCTTGGATCAGCACATATCGCATGTCAAGACTGTGGTGGAGAAAATAGCTGCGTACAGCCTGAAAATTAAGTTAAGCAAATGCTTCTTTGCGAAAACGTCTATCCAATTACTCGGTCATATCGTCGATCAAGAGGGAATTAAAGTGGATCCAGAGAAAACGAAAAAAATCAAGTTGGCACCAAGGCCCGCTTCAAAGACGGAGGTTCGAAGCTTCTTAGGACTGGCCTCATATTACAGAGATTTATCAAAGATTTCGCCAAGACTGCAGCACCGTTACATGCCAGCACTACAAGAACGGAAAATTTTTATGGAACAAGGAAATGCAAACCGCATTTGAAGAGCTTAAAGATAAGCTATGTGTCCCCCCAGTGCTCATGTATCCAGATTTCAAGAGACCATTTGTTGTGGAGACAGATGCCTCAGAACGGTCTTTGGGTGCCGTTTTGTCCCAAAAAGATGAAAACGGAAGACTACACCCGGTTCAATTCGCAAGTCGCACTCTGAATGATGCGGAAAGGAGATACTCAGTCTGCGAAAAAGAAGCGCTCGCTGTTGTCTTCGCACTGAAAAAGTTTCGCGTATACCTTTTATCACTCGAGAAATTTGTCTTGATAACTGATCACCAGGCACTTAAGACAGCATTCCAAAAGAAAGATGTACATCACCGCTTGGCCCGATGGCTCGACATTTTCGCAGAATATCGGTTTGAAATTGTGTATAGGCCCGGACGCAATAATCAGCCTGCCGACTACCTATCCCGCTTGAGGGATCCACTGATTCCAAATGAAAAAGCTTCCGAGAACATCGTCGGAGTTGCCGAGGTGCAAGTGCCGAACAATAACGAGTACGAAGCTAATATTGACGGACTAATTAAATTCCTGGATGGACTAGAAATGAGAAAGGTTGATATTGAACACAGAAATTGGGTACGCAGGAATCAAAAGGCTTTTACACTATGGAATGGGAAACTCTTCCGACACACGAAAGCCGGTCCTCGACTAGTGGCCCCTTTGAAAGAAAGAATGAAGATCTTGAGGACTTTTCATGATGAGTTAGGGCATTGGGATCTCGAAACAACCAAGAAATTCGTTACTGAGAGATTCTGGTGGCCCAGTATCCATAAGGACGTCTATAATTCGTGAAAAGCTGCGACAACTGTCAAAAATTCACGCCAATACGAAAGTATAAGACAACTCTAGGCTTTCCAGTTTCCGGTCTCTTTGAAACCTTTCAATTGACTTTGCCGGCCCATTCAAGGAAACCTCTTCCGGAAACAAATATCTCCTTATAGGGGTGGAACATCTTACTGGATGGCCAATAGCAGTTGCAGTTGAGGAGGCCAATGCTGAGTGGTCCTGAGATTCATCGAAAAAGAAATAATTGAACCGTTTGGTCTTCCAAAAAGGATCATCTCAGATAACGCCCTTTGTTTTACTGCAACTTCACTGCTTCGTTTCTTGGAAGAAAGGATTCAGCTGAAGACAGTTCTCGCATACGCTCCTATGTCAAACGGAAAGCGGAGAGGATGGTTGGAACCATCAAACGAGCAATATCGAAAACTATGTCGAGAATGAAATCCAGTGGGAAGATGCCTTACCAAAAGTGTTATACGGCTATCGTCGAAGAAGAGGAAGAAGTGGACGGTCACCATTGAGCTAATGTACGGAGCTCCTAGAATGTTACAGAGAGATATGGAAACAAATATTATCGATGAAGAGAGTAGAGAAGTCGAACTACTGGCCACGAAGCTGGAGATCACACCGCGCGCTAACACAGACAAGAAATAAGGATGAAGAGCCTCCAGTCCAAACTTTCCAGTCGGCTCTAAAGTACTTGTAGCACACGGAAAAGCAATGCAACAGGCTGTGAAGTGGCCGGCTTTCCAAACAAAGTACTCGAACCCTTGCATCGTCACGGAGGAAAGACACCCGCATTATAAGCTCTGTTCAAGCTCAGGGAAGAGATCAAGGAGGGCAATCCATGCACGTCGTCTGGTCCCTTACCATCAGAGGCCTGAAGAATTCCTTCTCACACAGGACTATGCGCAACCACGGGGATACTCATCTTTAACTATAGAATGATTCCTATGGGAGGAAAAAGGGCCTGGGAATGGATCATCTCGATTACGCGTGACTACTACGAACTCCACGTAATCATCCATTTCTACATTAATATATGCCTATGTTTTCGTACGTTGAACGGACCATTGCTACCTCAAGAAGATTTCCGACTATTGATCAGAGTTCTATTCTCATTCCAAAACGGAAGGTTCACGGAAGCAGGTCCAGAGTTTGTGGAAGTCATATATCATTACTCTATAGGAAGGTATGGAATGGTAGCTATCGGAGACTTGTCGCAAACATATCTGAACATTATCCGTCCAGTTTACGTATTTCTCAAGAACAACCAAGATGTGCGACTGAGAGGTTACAGCTTGCCCCCTGATATGGAATATCGACTGGTCCCATATCCTCTATGGGAACCTTACGTTGCTCCGCTCAGAAACACAACCTCAGCCGAAGACCAGGATCCTCCCGAGGCCGTGATGATGATACGAGCTGGACCATCAAGTGATCGGGCGGATCATCGAAGAGGGCAAGGCGTCGGGAGCAGCGAGGAAGATCGCCAAGAAGATCGCCTCAAACACCGCCTAGTCTCCCAGGGGAAACTATGCATCCTTAATTATTGGACGGCTACCAATTAGACGTTGGCTTCGCGAAATGACAGAGGACCCTCGAGAAGCAGAAGTAATTTCCTTTTTTGCCATTAGTATTTGCATGTGCTTCCAGACCATTCACGGGGCGCACCTTACTCGTGAGGACTCAGTCCTTATGTTGCGAGTTTTTTTCTCCTTCAGATACCCGTTTCTGGACCCGTTGCCAGAAAAGTTTGCATACTACGTTTATTACCTCACATTTGGAAGGTTTGGAGAAGTGAAACGGGAGGAGCTCATTAGAGAACACTATGAAACCATACGCCGAATCTACGAAACTCTTGACCAAGGAGATGAGCCGGTCATCGCACGGTACACACTCTCTCATCATATTGGAAATGAGCTACTACCATATCCTTATAGTGAACCCTATACTCTCCCTGATGAATGGATAGAACTCCCACAAGAACAACAAGAGCAGTGACGAGCCGGGACGTTCGTCTTGAGCGGGAGGGCGTGATGTGCGCAAATTCGCACACGAAAAAATTTAGATGAGGACCATAATTGTATACAGTATTGGAACTGGGAAGATATTTTTACAGTTTTTGAATTTGCAAGATATTTTTAATTTGGGTGAGTGTGGCAAATTCATCGGTTGATTTTTTATTTTAGGACACGCTGTCATAGTGGATGTCAGTACAGTTCTAGGTTGTGGGTGATACTACGAGTGACTCTGAAAGGTCTATATAATGGCCACATCAATTCCCACCCCTGGCCGATGGGTGGCTGGCATGGGTATGGCACCTAGATATTTACCTTGAGGAAATATCTTCTAATGGTCTCTCTGGTTCACACGATTCCCGTGAATGCGTTTTATGGTATTTAGTATGTTTGATTGAGACTTTAGGATTAGCCGAAAGGTCTATATAAGCTGAGTAAAGTGCTTCCTCCTTGAGAGGTCAAGCAAGTTGGCAGACAACTTCAGGTCAAGCTCCGAGTAGTAGGAAGTTGAGAGTCAACTTCAGACCCTAGAAAACTTTTTCCTAAGCTGGTCGCAGAGCATCAGTGGTAGACCCTGCCCCTTTTATACTTGCTTGTAGCCCTCTCAACTCTCTCCCATATACACTCCTTTTTATTTGTTCAACTATACCACGGTAGCACTTTTGTCGCTCGCAACACCTCCGTCTTGGGGTAGTTGGTTCTAAGTATCTCTTCTCCCGACGATTTACCCTATCCAGTACAAGAACTAGTTCCTATTGTGGATTCGAGGAGGCATACGTTTCGCACGACTATATCCCGGAGCTAAGATAAGGAATGGTTGTATTTTCCCTCATGGCCCGGACTAAGGCAAGCATTGAACCTTGAGAATTCTCAGTGTTGCTTCAGTACTACTGTCAAGTCCCACTTTTTCACCCCTGGCACGCCATGCCCGAGAAGTAATTGCCCGGAAACACTCGATGTACATGACGATCATCTCATGCACTGCTTCCATGGGCCCACAGGATCAACCGACATGATCGCCAAGTAAACCATCTCGCAAAAGACCTCGCACGATCTGCTCGTCATCCTGTCTTAGAGCCACGCCATGGTCTTCACCGCACGAGACCCGACATCCAGGCAATGGGAAAGCAGCGAAGGACGGAATTTTTATGTTCCCTTCGTGAATCCCCGCTCCCTCCAAGAGGAGAATGAGGGCCTTCAACCGATGTCCTCTCTGAATGCGGCGCGAAATGCAAAGAAGAGAAGATATCAATCTTTTATCGCGACCTCCAGAGGAGTTAAGCTCGTGCCTGTGCCAATGTCCACTCTTGGAGGGTGGCACCCGGATGTATGTGAAGTGCTAAATGACGTGGCAAGGAATGTGGCCGTGAGGGCATTGGAGAAGTACGGAAAGGTTTAGGTGGTTTCGATGTAAGGGCACGCCGCAGCAGCCGTCATATGCAATGCGACCTGCTTGATGGCTGGCCTGAAGGTAGCTTTTTGGGAGCGTAGTCCCTTCCCCATTACTGTGTCTGTATACCCTTTTTAAGTCGATTGTGGTTGTCTGTAAAACCATGGGATAGATCGGATATATCTTCCAAGAGTAAAACACCCAAACCTGGCCGTTCCCCCTTCAAGAGTGGAGATTTGCACAGCCACGAGCCTGCCTCTGGTGGAGGTCGCGATAAAAAGATTGATGTCTTCTCTGCTTTGCATTTCGCGCCGCATTCAGAGAGGACATCGGGTTGAAGGCCCTCATTCTCCTCTTGGAGGGAGCGAGGGGATTCAGGAAGGTAACATCAACAAAGTCAGTCCCTTCGCTGCTTCCCATTGCCTGAATGTCTGGTTTCGTGCGGTGGAGACCATTGCGTGGCTCTACGACAGGATGAAGAGCAGCTCTTGCCAGGTCTTTTGTGAGAAGGGTTACGGATGTCCAAATGCCAGTCTCCTTCGTCCTCGCCTTCCTCTCCGAAATCGTCTGACAAGTTGAACACTGGGACTTCGAAGTGATGAGCGAAAATTCGTTTTTTCTGCACAGTAGTGCTTCTAAAACCCCTAGAATACTCTGGGCCGCAACGAGGGCGGAGTGATGGGGTAATTTTACTTGCGATTTTTGAGAAGAAGGATGCCCGCTTACTCCTTCGGAATTTATTGCAGTGTGTCAGGACTAGACTTAAATACACTTCACACGGACTACGTGCTACGAGCTATTCTAGTTCGAAGTAAAGCCCTGGTCCCTCCATCAGAAGGACTTTTCTGTCCACATATGTGAGCTCTCCGAGCTCGACACTTTCTGTCAGCCACCCGAAACAGACCGATCTCCAGTCCCAACTCCCCTGGTCCACATAAACCTGCAGTAGGACTCGGATTTCTCTCTAGTCCATACAAACCGGGCTCACTCAACACCACAAGTTGAAACGACGGCAATCACTTGTTAAGTGATCTGTTAGTGATCACCTAAACACACGAAATGACTGAGGTTAATATCCGCTGGGTGCCTCGTACCTGTCAAAAATTACTTCAAAGCCTCTCGAGATTTGAGCCATTCCTTACCAACTAATCTCCGCACGCCGCCACATTTCGCCAAGTACGGTTACCGCAGGCGCTGCCGCAACACTCGCAGAGCGCGAGAAACATCGTCATTACGGCACTTACTGCAACCACAACGATATCCTCCTCTCCCCCGTCGGGATTGATATCTATGGCGCCTTGGGCGACGACGGCAAGGGTTTTTTCCCCCGCCTTGCTTCCTTCGCTGCTTCCCGTCGCGGTTCCTCCCCAACAGGAGCTCCGCGACTTCGTTACCCGTTTTGCATTTAGTCTCCAAATAATGCAGGCGCGACAGGTTTCTACCCGCCGCCCGCATCCGTAGTTAATTTATGAATACCCTCCCCACGCTTCTGTGCGACATTGTACAACCAATAAAGATTTACCACCACATTCCTCTCCCTGTACTGTACAGTAAAGAAATTATTTACTCCTTATCCAGAGTGCGCACCGACTTACTGACTACTTAGATAAAGAGTGAACTTAATGGACCAAATCGGTCACGTGCAGTAGGGCATTAGGCACTGCACAGAATTATCTGTATATCCGCAGATTTAAGCAGCAGTTTTATCAGCCCCCCCTACGTAGCGGGGGCATGATGGGTAGTTTACTTCGTCGTCTGACACTTCTAGCGGGGGGATCTAAACGGATACTACGAAATCTTAGCCGTCCTACATTCCTAATCAGTGAAGCACCCCAATTCACCCCCGCCCCGTTTAGCAGAGCGAAATCATAGTGTAACGCAACCCAGTTCTGGTGAATACAGTACTGTATATTAAGTTATGCAGAACACTGTACTGCCACTCCGGGAGGAAGCTTGAAGACTCGTCGAGCAGTCTCTTTTCAGTCAATCTGTCGGAGTTGTGTTGAATTTGGGGTGGGGCAGGGGGTGCTTATACTGTAACAGATCCTGGCTGAATGGAATTTGTTGTAAGTGACATTTACGGCGAGTAAATTGAGCCGGCCCTACAAGGAATGTTATTTAGTGTTACCCATCTGTTGCAACAGATAGAAATTGGCGGCGAGTACGACCGAATACATTGGACGCTTGAGAACAGATAAGGCGAATACAGGTTTATACTATTGTATAAGCAACTACATCTGCACCAGTGTATCTCGCGGTACAGTGCTGGACATCGTAATATGCTGCGTTGTACATTGCAATTTAGTATTTGCTAATCATTAACTTACTGTATGTAGCATGGTGCTTCACAGCTAGCTAGTCAGAAAGGAGTAAAAAGGAAAACCACCGTGCAAACCATCAGTGACGACTTATCGCGCATAACACACTAGCGGCGTGGATACAACCGACCACATCTTCCATAAATTGGAATAACCCAAAAATTCCCCTGGTGAGTAAAGGTAACCATTCAAGTAACCATTCATTCGGGTGACAGGAGAACAAATGGCGCGACTGGACTACCTCAAACGATACAGGGAGGTAGAAAGTGGATATCATTCACGCTCCTGTGACGGCAAAAGCAGCATGACAGGACAACCCCGCCGTGTAACTGGGTACGATAGATTGAATACATCTCGCAAGAAGCGAAAACATCCAAAGTTTCCCTCCCTGTGTCAGGGACCTGAAGAATACACAGGTCACGTACAGCCCATTCAGCGCCATGTAGAGATTAGGAGGCAAGGTTTGGGTGTTTTACTCTTGGAAGATATATCCGATCAGAGAGATTAGATCAGAGAGATTAGTGATGGTTGACAGCAAGGGCGCGGATTCGGCAACAAGAAGTTTTCCGTTCGGGGTGCAGAGATTCAGAAGGCGGTAATTGGGGCGAGGTATTGAGAGAAACTTTACTTCAATGAGTACCTCGGAGGGCGTGACCTTGTATAGGCTATGGCGAGATTATTCCGCTGAACCGCTGTATCGTTTAGGGAAAGGTTTGGGTGTTTTACTCTTGGAAGATATGTCCGATCTATCGTTCAGTGGAAGACAGTTACAGGCTTGATTGGAAGCTCCCTGGGCAGTTTACGGCGTCTTGGTGATCCTTTAGTTTTGAAACCTGAACATATCATACCGAAGTGTTCGAAAACAAATCGCCTTTGTTTCATTACACATCGCCCATCTCCGAAACTCCCCCATTCTCAGCCCTCCTAAGTCTCGTAGTAAATACATCCCCGATTTCCCTTCTGACAGTAAAACACCGCGAGATTCTTCTCGAGTTCAGTATAAAAGTTCGAAAGTTGCAACCACAGGAGGCACATGTCATCGAGACAACGGAGAGAGGCAATTTTACTGTCGCTGGATCACTGAGAGCTCACCGAAAGCAGATACAATCCTGTATAAACATCCCTATTGACCAGATAATCTTGCTCCAAGAACAAGTCAAAAGCTAACGATGTTTCAGAGGTCAAGATCATTGTATTCTTCTGCATTTTTGTTGCCGCGGGAAGCACTGCTGCTCGTGGTGAACCGGATTCAATTCCCACTGTGGATTCTATGGAAGTATCAGCTACAGCTCTTCCGGAACCTGAATGTCCATGTGTGGTAGTGTCGGAGAAGAGGGCCGAGAGGCAGCACAGGCGGTCTGAGGATTCCAAATGCGTAGTTGTTGAAGCCGTAACGGAAGAAAAGACTGGTTACGCTTACTGTGATCCTCCTACCGCCGACATGATCGAGGACGTTTCCCTGGAGTCCGCTTCACGTCGAACGACCTCTACGAGAACCTCATCACAGCAGATCTCGAGGCAGGCGTCGGAAAGAGACTTTGTTGAATGTGACGGGCCGTTCGTTGATAGTGATTCGTACCGATGTGTCTTACTCGTATACTATCATGGAAGAATCATTACCTCTGGGAATCTGTTACCTCGTGATCAAGACATCCTGAAGCGGTAAGGGGCTCCGAAGTTATGAGCGGAAACTTGCGTTGGCGAACTCGTCTTCCGAATACATCCGACTCCACGATCTCCTCCCTCACCCTGCAGATTACAGCTCACGGCGTTTTGTCGTGTTCTCTTACCCTGATCACTGCCTAACAGTGGTCCCTGGTCACCCCAATAAAGCGTGTTCTTCTTCTCCTTGAACTTCTTTACTGACTGTAGTCTTTAATTAGAATAGCTTCGAAGGAAAAGAGAAGAGAGAGTCTTTGGTGGAACATTTGAAAGCATCTAAAGGAATACAGCGTTAACAAACATCGCGATTCAACTTCCAAAAAGAACAAGTTTCTCTATCCATGAGCACGAGGGGGGGAAATCTGGGGTGTTATTACTGTTGGAAGTTTATTCGATCTATCCTAAAGTTTTCCAGACCACCACAATCTGTTCAAAAAGGTGTACCGACACAGTAATAGCCTAGAACATCGAGGGTGACTAAGTTCCTGGTGCATACAGTCACCGGTGAGTTTTTTTCAGAGAACCAGACGAATAAACTGGTAACCTGAAATAACTCTTGGGTGTGTTTTTCAAATGGGAAGGAATGGGTTTTTACTGCGAAATGGAGGATGGGTGTTTTATTCTTAGAAGATGTGTTCGAGTCCATGTGGGGCGCAGGTTGAGAGCTCTAGAAACTTGCGCTTTCAAAATATGGTCGATTGTCGTTGTATGGAAAACTTAGTATAGATCTAATACATCTTCAAAAGGTAGAACACCCAAAGCTCTTCCCCTTAAAGCATGCTGCGGGATATGCATTATAAATATCCAAATTTATGCATTATAAAACAACCAAATGTCTTCATCAACCGAAATTATAGCCGCTAGCCTACGCAAAAAGCAGTCGGCGTTGGAAGTGGCCATCATTACAGCCTCTCTTACAGCAAATGATCCCCGTTTAACATGGAACATCAATGCAAGTCTCGGGCTGGCAACCGATTGTATCACCTCCTGGATCTCATGGAACACTTCGGAGTATCACCGCCCAGCATAGAAATGGGATGGGGACGGGCATATCTCCGCAAAGAAATAGGCCATAGACCCTTTGTAGAAATTAAATGAAATGCGTAGATCGAAAATTGATAATTCCAAATAAATTAATAAAAATTACTTGAATAGAACTGAGAATAATGATATAAAGAAAAACAATATTTTATTGATAGGTGATCGACTGGGATAGCTCGATGGTCCTAGGCTTGCTCAATTTTTCTAACAACCTACGACTATTTATACTGTAGATCAGACTAGGAAAGCTGCGAGGATAACTCCGGCAGTATAATAACTTAACTAGACCAAACTAGTGCGCAGTAATAAATACAGAATAGTTGTCCAGGAGAGAATTAATCAAAAAATAATTTGCTGGCAATATAACTCCAGTAATTATAACTGCAGAATTTAAAAGCCGACTGACAGACATAAAACTTGCTTCATGTGTAATGTAGTATAAAAATGGGTCAGTGTAAATATGTATAATTAATTTTTGATGAATCAAAATCCACAAAAGTGTGTGCCTCTGATTAAATTTTGTTCTACAATTTTCATCATTGTATTCGATATAGAAAAAAAATTGATTATTTTTTCAATACTTTCAAAGTGGTCTTTTAATTTTCACACCACTCCCTTTTGAAAAAAAAAGTGGTACATATTATTATCCTGTAAACTAAACTCAATCACGATAAAAACATTTTGCTCGTATCAATGAGTATAAATCCATCAAAGAAAAGTATTTTTAAGGTGTTCCAAACTTTATTATTCTTTCTGTCAACGGGTCAGAAGATGATTTAGCCATTTATCCAGATAATTTCTTACTTTTTGCTTCAAAATCATACCTTCTTAATTTTACAATCTGCTCTTATGGACTTGTCTTTAGGTACACGACATCTAGAAAGAGAGATGAATAAATTCTCGGAATCTATAGTAACATGTAGGGAAGACTAATATTGAATATGTTTCTGTATGCTGCTGCAATAATTTTCTTTTCAATAGCTTCACCAACAGCCAAAATTTCAGCAGAGTAGTAGGTTTCACCGCACGCCTAATAAATGTAAATAATAAATAAATTGTATGAAAATTTAACTACAATTTTAGAGAACCAATAAGAAGTCCAGCAACACAACTAAGCTTCGCATTTGTAGACCCAGCTGTTTTTTCCTGTATCAGAAAAACAACTATTGGTAACTAAAACTTTTCAGAGATTTGAAGCTGGAAGCTCTGATTATATCCATTCAATCGAAGATTGAATAGATTAATCATGAACGAAAGGATTAGATCTCTTTTTTGTAAATAAATTGCTGTCAAAGCATGTTTGGACAAAGACACCATACCTAAATAGACAATGAACAATTCAATTGAATTGGGATAGAATTTCTCTAAAAATTCATTTTGTTCATCCGCCTGT